>PVIC010021659.1:0-28340 GCA_004025085.1 Thryonomys swinderianus
TGGTTACATTCCCACCAACAACATAGGATTCTTTTTCACCACAGCCATGCCAGCCTCTGTTATTAATTGATTTCTTGGTGACTGCCTTTCTTTCTGATATAAGATGGAATAATTTTGGGGGTACAGGGGTCTCACTGTACAGTTTAGGCTCCTGACTGCTGGAATTGCACGGGTCTATCTATGCATGCTGGTGTAAGAGGAAATTTTTTTTTTTTCTTTTGCTTTTTGGAGACAGGGTCTTGCTTTGTAGTTCAGGCTGGCCCTGAGCTCACTATGGTGCCCAGGCAAGCTGCCGCGAACTCAGCAATCCTCCTGTCTCTGCCTCCCCAGTGCTGGGATTACAGGCGTGAGTCACCACGCCCAGCATTATATGTGGTAACCGGGGATCGAACTCAGGTCCTTACGCTTGCGAGAAAGGCGCCGGAACCACTGAGCTAACCCTCTGGCCCTGTAAGAGAAAATTTTAAGAGTGCTTTTAATTTTCATTTTTCTAAGGGCTAGAGATATTGAACATTTTTTCATATTTATTGGCCATTTCCACTTTCTTTTAGAAGGATCTGTTCTTTTATATGCCCCCTTTTTTGACTAGGCCTTTTATTTTGGGTGGTCTAATTTTTCTGAGTTATTTGTACATTCTAGATATTAGTCCTGTATCTAAAGAATACTCCTTTCTCCTTCCTTCCTTCCTTCCTTCCTTCTTTCCTTCCTTCCTTCCTTTCACCCACCAGGGATCAAACTAAGGTCCTTGCCCTTTCGAGACAATACAGAGCCACTGAGCTAAACCTCCAGCCCACCTCTCCATTTTGATTACTGCACTGGGTTTGAATTGATTGCATGAGGTTTCCAAGGGCCTCATTTCTAGCACCTAGCAGAGTAGCTGGCACTGTGAGGTGTATCCTGGAGAAAAGATGAACCCAAAACTTGGGTTATTAGGTTTGACTATCTCTGTGGCCTCCCAGTCAGGTTTTCCCAGAGCAAGATTCCTTGATAGCAGTGATTCTCAATCTCCTCACTGTTTGGTACTCAATAATTCTTTTCTGTGGGGCCTGTGCAGGGATGTTCGGGGGAAGCCTGGCCTATGCTGAGAAGATGCCATCCTAATTAGATGCTGCAGTAGTTCCCCATCCAAAGAAAACAGTGTTTCAGAAATTGCCATTTTTCCTCCCAAGGAATAGAATCCCCCTAGTTGAGGGATGAAAGACCCATATGCAATTCGGTTTTTTTTTTTTTTTTTTTTGAGACAGGGTCTCGCTTTGTAGTTCAGGCTGTTTCTGAGCTCACTATGTAGTCCAGGCAAGCCTCGAACTCAGCAATCCTCCTGTCTCTGCCTCCCGAGTGCTGTGATTACAGGCGTGAGCCACCACGCCCGGCACTGTGGTATGTGGTATTGATGGTTGGTGGGCATGAGTCACCATGCCCAGCATTGTATGTGGTTACCAGGGATCGAACTCAGGACCTTGCGCTTGCGTGGCAGGTGCCAGAACCACTGAGCTAAATCTCCAGGCCCCCATATGCAATTCTTGTTCTCAGGGATCCCATCGGGTTCCTCCGTACTGCAATGCAAACCCTTTTCTCAGGACTGACATGGGCAGACTCAGCCAACAAAGACCAGGCCTGAACTGAAGTGGCCATTTTTTAACATTTGTAACTACTTTAAATAGGAAATGAAAGATAATAAGCTAAATGAGAAGCAGACATATAGCCATAAAGTACTGACATATTGAATGCCCTCTGTCTGCACAGAGCCTTATACTGTGAGCTGGGCTGATGGTGAGATGTGGGAACAGGGCATGGCTGGGGTGCTCTGACTGGCAGAGGCTTAGGCCCTGCCCCTACGTGGCAGAGTCCTTTGAGCAGCTTTCCTCCCATAGGACACGTGAACATATTGGGGGGACATTTAAAGCTGCTTCTTGTACTACCTGCCTCTTCCCATCTGCTGCGTCAAGTCCCTACTCACTGAGAAGTCACTGGGGCAAGTGTGCCCACCTTCAGGCCCACCAGCTGGTCCTTTGCCGCCAACCTCCCCCTACAGGTACCTCAAGCCCTTTTCTTTCTGTCTCAGGTATTTCTTGCCTTGGACACCATCACTGATATAGGGGAGCAAGGCCTAGCTCCCAACCTGAAACGTGAGTTCGTGTTTTCCAAAATCCAAGTATGAATTTTAGGAACGACAGAGGTTAGAGTAGGAAAGTTTTATTGAGAAAGAAAGTTTATGCCTAAGAGAGACAAAAGGGGGAAGCCAGAAAGGTGGGTAACACATCCACACCACTTTTCAGAGGGTTTTTATGGAGCACCGCCATGAGGTGAGGTGGGCTCAAAGTGGAGGCTTCCAATAAGATTCAAAAAGTGGACAGACTACAGTCAACCAATGGGTAAAGTGCAGGCTACTCATAAGATTTAAAAGAAACGGGCAAACCATAGTTAACTGATGGGTTTACAAGTATAGTTGCTTAAGCAATACTGATCAAATGGGGTCCAATGAGGAATCAAGTCACATAACAAGTGTATAGGGTTTTTTAGTCAGGAGACTTTTCCAGGTGGATTAAAGTCCTGGCCTTCCACCCCAGGGAATTTGCAATCACTGCATTCCTGGAGAGGGGATGCGTCAAGATCTTGACCCTGAAGGAAAGTGAGGCCTATCAGTCACTACTATCTGGAAGGGGTAGTTTTCTTCTTTGGTGGCTCCGACCTTTGGTAAAAGTCTCCTTTCTTGCAAGTTTTTTGAGGGCCGGTCCTAATCCATCTACCTACCACATGTCTAACTAGCTTTTCTACCTATCATAACTTCACTGTCTTTCAGGGCCACCCCTTTCTCCCTTCAGTTTCGGACTTGAGCTCCCTGGTCTGGGGGATACTGTGTTTCCATAACTGCTGTATCTTGTCCTTTTATCTTCCCATCTCTCTTGTTCCAGAACCTCAGAGATTGACAAGAGTGAGCTAATTCTGTTTTTCCAGTGTAGTGGGCATTTCCAGAATCCTCTCCCAGAGCTGATGACCAAATCCTGTATTCAGGATACTGTTTGCCTAGTGCTCTGGGTGCAGGAATAAATTAGGCTTTACTTTTATCACGTGACTTCTTCACTTGATCTTAGCCAAAAGGCCGAGAAGCGATTATCACGTGACTTCTTATCTTTCTTTCCTGAGATCTAGCTAGCACCCCCACCCCCCATTCCCCACCCGGAGAGTTTGGGGAAGGAATTGCAGGTAGCTGGAGAGGTAGAGGCTAAGGCAAGGGAACATTCCCACACACCGCGGGAGACAGGGCCCCAGCCAGCCCCTCACACTTGCAGCTCTGCTGAAACCTGGATTCCTTCTTGGGAGCAAGCTGCCAGATCAGATGTTGCTTTTGTTAAGGGAAGGACTCAACTTCTTGCTTCTCTCTGTTTTTAAAGTGAGGTGCCACTTAATACTGGTTATCACCAGTCTCAGATGTTTAAAATGCCCAGAGGATGGGAAGCCCCTCCCGGAGAAACTCCTAGACAGGCTGAGAATGGAGGCGAGAAACCTGTACAGGTCACTGTCAGGCTCAGGGACTCAGACATGCTGGGGGGGTGCCTACTGCCCACCTTTTTAAAAAGCCCTTTTCAGATCACACGGTGCTTGTTTTCTGGCAATTATTAGACAGATTTGAGGAGCTGTCTGGTGGATGAGATCCGGGGGCCATCGACACTGAGCAGCTCAGTGTGAATGTGAAATGTGTGGTCAGTTAGGACTCCATCCTGAAAGTAAAGCTTTGCTCTCGTAGTTTTGTTGTATTTTGTTCTGGAGCCAGGTTCTCACTACGTGGTGCAAGCTGACCTCAGACTCACTATGTAGCCCAGGCTGGATCTAAACTCACAGCTACCTCAGCCTGCCCAGTGCTAGGGTTACAGGCATGAGCCATCACATATGGTTGCTCTCATAGTTTTTTTTTTGTTTTTTTTTTGCTATTTGGAGACAGGGTCTTGCTTTGTAGTTCAGGCTGGCCCTGAGCTCACTATGGTGCCCAGGCAAGCCGCCGCTAACTCAGCAATCCTCCTGTCTCTACCTCCCCAAGTGCTGGGATTACAGGCGTGAGCCACCATGTTCGGCATTGTGGTATGCGGTGTTGATTGTTGGTGGGCGTGTCTCCACGCCCAGCATTGTATGTGGTTACCGGGGATCGAACTCAGGTCCTTGCGCTTGGGAGGCAGGCGCCGGAACCACTGAGCTAACCCTCCGGCCCAGCTCTCATAGTTTTTAATAGTCTTTGAAAAAAGAAACCCTATGTTCTCATCTTGACCAGGTCCCACAACTTTGCGTCCCATCCTGTCCTGAAAGTAGAGTTTTAAAACTTTTTACTTATGCCAGTCAGTGTCAACTGACTGCAGTCCTCCTTGGCTCTGGACAGCTTTACCACAGTGGGGCTAGAAGGGAGTGCAGCTGTGTAAAGACTGTGCGTGGTCACCAGCAACTCAGACAGGGCACTCGGAGGACCAGGGCTGCACTAATACTGTCCCAGTGTGGAAGAATCATCTCCTGCTACTAACCAAGCCTTGAAGCACTTGCAGGTCTGTTGTGTGGCATTGTGACCATAGCGAATAATGTCCTCTCTATTTCAACATTGCTAAAGGGCAGATTTTGAATATTCTTTCCATAGATGATAGGTAGGGGAGGTGTCGGATGTTAGCTATGTTAAATCAATCCACAGTATAACATTGCATAAAACACCACGTTGTATACCATAAATATGTACAATTTTTATTTGCTAATCAAAAATAATTCCAAAAGTTTGTGCTGAAATAGACCTCAAGTCTTGTACATCCATTCATATGATTAAACTTTGAAATGCATTTTATCAAAACTGAGCCTGCAGAATGGGTCTTCATGGTTAGGGTTTCTCAAGTATTTTACAGAAGTAATAATCATTCCTCAGTGTATGAAGGTACCGAAGTCCAAGCCTGCTGTCTTACAAAGAAGAGGACTGTTGTCCCCAATGACTATGACAGATTAATGATTTTGTCAACTTAATTTTTCTTTTCAAAAATTCCCTTCTGTATTTTGGCTGTCTTAGTGATTCAAAACATGAATGAAAATGTACATTTCAAGATTTCTATCAAGAACGTCAAGTATTTATTCAAAGAAGGTGACTTTAAAAACTCAAAATGGCAGTTGGGTAGTTTCAGATATGTGGAGAATCTGCCATCCCTGTTTGCAGGAAATTGTTTTCAAATGAAAAAGGACAGAACAACGGGAAAGGGAAAGTGGAACTTCTGCCGTTCTGAATTGTTTCTGTCGTTCTATCCAAGGCAAGCACTTCTTTAAGGAGCAGAATAAACTTACAGTTTTCATCTCTGACCCTGCATTCTCCATCTTTGTGATCTCATGGGGAGACTGGGTCAATATGCAAAGGCTGGAGCAAGTACAATTCCCTGTTGGCAAAAGCTGAGAAGTGTAAGCGTTTTATTCTAGGATGCAGGGTGTGGCTGTCCCCATGTATTTCTGTGTCCAGTTTGCATACGACGAAAGACTAGACCATGATGAGTTCATCTATCTTACATCGTCATACTACTGTTGGGCATTTTGAGAAAATGCCAGAGTGAGGTTATTATTGCTGTGTAAAAATTAGACAGATCGCACCAAAACATCCTTGTGTCTATGATGGTCAAATCAGGGTTGAGAGGCTAGGTGCGTTCATAATAAGGCTATATTTACTTCCACAAAAAGATAGGAGATGGACTTGATTTGCTTATTTCAGTTTCTTTCTTTTTTTTTTCTGTTTCTATTTCACATTTCTGTCCTTTTTTCTTGCCCACATTCCTTTTGAATCTCCATGAAAAATTTTGACTTATTTCCAAAAGTCCCTCCTACCATTTTTTTAATGTCCAGATTTCAACATTTTCAAATTTCTTTCTTCCATTTGTTCATTTAATCTTTTAACATCTTAATGGGAAAATTAACATTTTATAAGAATCTATTTTAAGTGTACAGTGCAATGAACTTTGGTAAATTATGTGTTGTGTAACTATGACAAAACTCAGCTGAGAATCATTCTGTGTCCCCCAAAAGGCCTTTGTACTCCTGCAATTGGATCTCCTTGCATATCTAGCCTCAGATAATCAGCAATCTACTTTGTCTCCAAAATCTTATTGATATGCAATGCTCATTGTGTACTATATTACATATGGCTTTATTTGTTTAGAATCTTTTTTGCCATAATGGTTTTGGGGACCATCTATATTTTGTATAGACCCTTGGTTGGCTCTTCGTATGAGGGATGATCAAAGAAAATAGGTCAATTGGGGCTAGTGGGTGAGTGGTTCCATCATCTACCTGGCTAGTGCAAGGTCCTGGGTTCGATCTTTGATAAAACATATCACAGTGCCATGTGTGATGGTTCACGCCTGTAACCCTAGCACTTGGAGGCAGAGGCAGGAGGATTGCTGTGAGTTCGAGGCCAACCTGGGCTACATAGTGAGTTTAGGATCAGCCTGAACTACAAAGGAAGAGCCTGTGAGACAGGGTCTTGCTTTGTAGTTCAGGCTGGCCCTCAGCTCACTATGTAGCCCAGACAAGCCTCGAACTCAGCAATCCGCCTGTCTCTGCCTCCCGAGTGCTGGGATTACAGGCATGAGTCACCACGCCCGGCACTGTGGTATGTGGTATTGATGGCTGGTGGGTGTGAGTCACCACGCCCAGCATTATATGTGGTTACCGGGATCGAACTCAGGGCCTGCGCTTGCGAGGCAGGCACTGGAACCACTGAGCTAAATCTCCAGCCCCGGTCAATGTTTAAATTTTAAAGAATAATTATGATGAAAGATACATTGCCATTAATTCCTTTTCAAAACTTCCCTTCACTATGAACACATTTACCACATCATTCTTGATTTCCTAAAGCAGCTCTGGAAGTCTTGTTTCATGAGTATCTTTAGTTGCTCTGTGTGGCTGTTTGGATGCCCTGAATCAGTTCAAAATGTTGATCTTTCATGGTCTTTTTGAAGTTGGGGAAGATCCAGAAATTGCACGATGCCTGATCCAGAGAAAAACGTGGAAGAGGACATATCCTAATGTTTTTGGTTTTGAATCGACTTAGGACATCAGGACAGTCACAAAAAGAACCATGAAAAAGGACTTTAAGAACCACTCCCGAAAGTGGCAAGAACGCTGGGATAGGTGTTTTCAGAGCGATGGGGAGTGTTTTGGGAAGGATTAACACTAATGTGTCTTTCATTTTAATACATTTCAATTTTTTAATTTAAACATCTACTGTATTTCTGTCACCCCCCCCCTTGTTTTGAGTAAGCACTCTTTCATGGTGTAGACAGCCCACATCTTGTAGATCCAGTGGGAGACATTGGGAACATGCAGTGTGCACCTCATTTTCCTTGCACTTTAATCTCTATCCCCAGAGGTCCATTCGGGGACGAGTGATGGTAGCAAGGGCTTAGAGGAAGACAGCTGCCTTCACTCACACTGGCTCCCGTCACCGGTCATGAGAAAGTACAGCGAATGTTTTGAATTCATTGCTGTAGGTGGATTTGGAAAAATGCGAAGTCTCTCAGACCTAAACCTGGAGAAATGGGATCACCAGATTTATCTCCTGACCACCATGTGTACAGATGTCAGTGCTCCCTCCTGATGAGTCCACTTCTTTTTTCTCGGTCATCTGTCTTCCCACTGCTTTCATGAACTCGGGGAAGCTCTTGGCAGTTCCCCACACCTTGCTTCGAACGCTTTCTCTTGGCGCCTGCTGTGTGTGGCTGCTGGGACAGGGCGAGCCAGCGGACAGCACCAGGAGGCCTGGTGAGTTCCAGGGCAGGTTCTCTGACGTGGCTGCGTCCTGAGATCGCATGGGCCAGTGACTGCCAGGAGCTGCCCTAGCAACCGCTGTACCGGCAACTCTCCCATCCTTTGGAACCGCTGCTGGTAATGAGCGTCGGCGGAGTATTTCTTCTCAGGTTTTCAAAGCAGCCTGTGTGAATGGGGAAAGCAATCTTTGATTCACTGAAGATCTCTGCGCTTTCTTCACAAACCCTAATTACTCTCAGTGGCTGCAGCCCCTGCAGTAGTGCGTGTGCCTCTGGCTGATTTCTCTTAGTTCTTTGTGACCATCTGGAGGGCACCAGGTGTCAGGCAGTTCCTAATGTCCTGGCTGTCTTTACTCATGGGCTGCGCATGGGTCAAAGGTGAAGGTCCATCCTGTGTGTGTGAGCCTAGGTTCCTTCCGGAAAGAGCTTAGCCATCCTTGACAAGGCTGCTATCTCTTCGCCCTGTGAGGGGAGTGCCTTTTTCCTACAGCCTGCAATTCCCGGGTTCTTTCTGTTCCAAAGACACACTCATTTCCTTTTGTCTAAACAGTGTGTCACGACATTATCTGGCCCCTTCCGATGTGGGCTGAAAGCGGCTGTGCTCACATGTCATGTAGCGCTGCTGTTCTCTTTGTTGTTTTTCTTCTGATAGCTTCTTGAGGGTATGATTTAGACACCGTGAAACTCGCCCATTTAAAGTGTATAGTTCAGCCTTTTAGTATATTCACAGCTATGCAGTTACCACCACTATCTACATTTAAACATTTTCATTACTACAAGGAAACTTCAGCCACTCACAGTGGTGCACACCTGTAATCCCAACACTGGGAGGCTGAGGCAGGAGGATCTCAAATTGATCCTAGCTTTAGCAACTTGGCAAGACATTGCCTCAAAGATTTGGAGCTGTTTCTACTGTTTCCACTTGGTTCAATCTCCAGTATCACAAAAAGAAAGAGAGAGAGAGAGAGTAGGAGGAAAGGAGAGAGGGAGGGAGGGAAGGAAGGAGGAAGGAAGGAATAGAAAAAAGAGAGAAAGAAGGAAGAAAAAAGAAAGAAGAAAGAAAGAAAGAAAAGAAAGAGGAAAGAAAGAAAGAAAGAAAGAAAGAAAGAAAGAAAGAAAGAAAGAAAGAAAGAAAGAAAGAAAGGAAAAGAAAGAAGAAAAGAAGAAAGAAGGAAAAGAAAATGAGCTGATACCACACACAAGTCATTCCTATCCCTTCCCACCTTCTGGTCTAGGACAATCTCCAGCCTACTTCCTGTCTTTAGATTTGCCTGTTCTTGGGCATTTCATACACTCACACACACACACACACACACACACACACGGTCTGTGTGGCTGTTTTTTTTTCACTTAGCATGTGTTTGAAGTTCACTTGTATTGCAGCACGCATTAGTAATTCACTCTTCTGTGGCTGAAGCCTGTTCTACTTTAGGCTGTACTGCACTGCTTAGCCCTGCACCAGATAAGGACACACAGGGACTGCCATGTTGGACACTGCTATACAGGTTTCACTCCCGTGTGCAAGTCCTCAGGAGTGGAATTTGGGGTCATGTGGTGACTAAAGTATCTGAGGAACTGGAGTCCGTACTTTTCATTTGCTTCTTAAACCTTCTCTGAAGCTGTGGAAGCCCAAGTCTCTTTGTTACTCAGATTCATGTAGAAATGTAGATTTAAAAGAGATGTTTGTGAGTAGGTCTCTCAGGAAAAAGGTGTAACTACTGAGAGAAGCCCTGCTGGTCCAACGTGTGTCCCTGTGGCAATAACAATACTGACTTATCAGGGGAGCCAGGGCCTGCCAAGGTCTGCTGGTGACATCGGCTGTTTCTGCACCAGGCTAAATAGAGGAAAGTTTGTTGGGTGGGCTGTAGGGGAGGCCGATTTGCTGCGGTGTGTGGGCAGTGGGTCTGTGAACTCAGGCCTGGCTTTGTGGCACCTCCACCAGGCTTGGGTCAACTTTCTCAGTAACGAGAAGGTCCCATGATCAGAAAGATCCATAGCCAGAACGAACTGGGCCTTAACACCAAATCCATTTCTCATCCTCTCATTTGGGTCAGCATTTACTGATCTTTAAGATTAAATTGCTATTAAAGCTTAGACCCAAGGATTAAAGGAGTAGGTTTGCTAAGTCGCCTTAGCAAACCTAAGGCTTTGCTAAATCATGCTGTATTCTGTAAGGGCCAAATGAAATGGTACCTTGAGATTTAGTAAGAGATCACTTTCCTCCTTTATTCTGCATCACTTAGCTATTTCATATGGTGAACACTGGGGTGATAGAGATGGAAAAAACAAAACTATGAAAGCAGGTAGCCAATGACACCCAGTCTGTGCTCTATAAAATTATTTGAGTGAACCCTGTGTGTGTGTGTGTGTGTGTGTGTGCGCACATACGTGTCACTATCCTCTCTTCATTCTTCCAATCACTAGCCTTATTTAATGCTTTGAATAGTTTTGTGAATTAGATTGATGGGAAAAATGGAAGAAATAACCAATGCTTAAAGGATTTGTTAGTAACAAAATGAAAAATGAGCTTCTGTTTCCTTTGCTGTAAAATGGGTATAGTAGCAGACCACAGAGCTATTAAAGTATCCAGTAATGTATATGAACATACTACGTAATCTGAAAATGTAGTGTAAATTTGAGTTCTGGTTTAACTTAAATATATTAACCAAGTAGTACATCATCTTGGGGTCATAACTGGAAAATACAGACAAGCAAAAAGAAGAAAATGAATAATTCCTATCATCTCATTAATCCAAAACATCCACCAGGAGTATTAATTTCATCCAACCATTTTGAAAAGCAAATTGTTAATCTATGGTAAATTTGGAAGTCTGTGTATCAGAAGGACCTAACAGTTCTAGGCCCAGAGCTTATTACTCCATTATCCATTTCAATAACAACAACAACAAAATTAGCAATAAGGTGCTTGGCATGGTGGCTTACACCTGTCATCCCAACATTCGGGAGGCTGAGGCAGGAGGATTGCTGAGTTCCAGGCTTGCCTAGGCTACCTAGTGAGCTCAGGGCCAGCCTGAACTACAAAGCAAGACCCCGTCTCAAAAAAAAAAAAATTAGCAATAAGATCAATGTCTGTCATTGTGTGAATAGATTGTGTGTGTGTGTGTGTGTGTATATATGAAGTACTGGGAATTGGGCACAAGCCCTTCACACTGAACTGTATCTTCAGCCCCTTTTAAATTTTGAGCCTGGGTCTTGCTAAATCATTGTTACCCAGGTGCACATACCAACTGAGAACACAGACACACACACACACACACACACACACATTTTTTTTGGTACTGGGGTTCGAACTCGGGCCCACGAGGTTGGCATGGTACCACTGGAGCTAAATCCCCAGCCTGAGAATATATTAATTTTTGATACAGTCACATAAAAGAATGTTGCAATTAAAATGACTGGACCTAGATGTTTAAAATTTCACAAACACAGCATTGAGTGTAGAAAGAAAATTACAGAAGGATAGAAACATTAAAAATTATATATTTTTGCAATAGTAAAAAAGTAAAACATTGATGGAAACATCCTTAGATTGGGGTACAGTTTCAATATGTATAACATTTTTGAATGAAACAAATATGATTGCATAACATGCAAACATGGCAAAACATGTATGTTTTCTACATTTAAAATATTTCAGACATTAAAAAAGAAAATATTTTGATAACTTAGCATGTGCAAAGCACTTCCTAAGTAAAGATATACTTTTTTGTCTTGTAAAAGTCAGCTTATACAATACACATTTTTTTTTTTTTGTAGTTTTTGAGACAAGATCTCCCTTTGTAGTTCAGATTGGCCCTGAACTCAATATGTAGCCCAAGTTAGCCTTGAACTCATGGCAATGCTCCTGCCTCTGCCTCCCGAGTGTTGAGATTATAGTCATAAGGCATCATGCCTAGCACTGTGGTATGTGGTATTGGAGATCAAATTCAGGACCTTGTGCTTGTAAGGAAGACATCAGAACCACTGAGCTAAATCCTTGGCCCCACCGTACATACTTTTAATAACTCTAGATTGTACACATCTTTTCTTCCACTAAATAAGCTTTCTTGCTATTGCTTTTCTTGACCTTCCTGTCTTTCTGTACTACCTTTGTTACATTTTTAAAGGAAAAATTTTAAAAGAAAATTGTTGGAGCTTTTTAAAAAATTTCTATAATTATCTTCTGTTTATTTCTAATAATATAGTAATTTTATGCATTTATACTTGACACTGAAGGAGTTTATAACTTAAAAGTATAGTCAGAATTAGCATATGGTTTAGTTAAGACACACAAAATCCATTTAAAGATTTCCCGGTTAGGAATTTACAACACAAGGCTGTTCATGGGACAAAGGATTTCTATTCCGCTGCCACAGCCCAGTCTGTCTCAGTATGTTGGCAGTAGTTGTTCTAGATGATAAAATTTCTTTTCTTTTGTTTTACTTTTTGAGATAGGGTCTTTTGTTTAAATTGATTTTATTGGTGCATTTTATATATACATTATGATCACATTTGACATGGAAGGTTTGTACGAGTACATGATATATCTTGATTCTTATTTTTTCCCATTCCCCTGTCCTCATGGGGTCTGGCTATGTAGTTCAGGCTGGCCTCAAACTCTCTATGTAGCCTAGGCTGGCCTCAAACTTGTGGTGATCCTCCTGCCTCAGCCTCCCCAGTGTTGCTTTTATATGAATGTGCACCATACTTAACTAGATGGCAAAATTTCTACATTTTAGAACTTTACAATTATTTTTCTGGTAGATATAAATTACTGTTATGAGGGGGAAAATTACCTTTCAAAGAATTATGACTTTGGATGAGTGACTTGGACCTTATAATTTTCCTTTGCTCTTACCAATTTTTATTTTAACAGAAGATTCTGTGTTAATAAAAAAAAAGTCAGCTCTGTGTTCCTCAGCCAACATCTGAGTTCCTGAGTTTTAAGTAGGTAATTTGCTTTCATTTTAGTTATTTTCATGTCAGTTTGATGTATTGCCTGGTGCAATTCCATTGCTGGTGAGAAGACTGGCCTTTTACGGTGTTTACACAGTGTGATGTTTTAGAGAGCAATCGTGTGGGTTTATCTGTGTGGTTTCTATAAGGATGATAAGCTGAGAAGTCATCAGCTCTGTGCTTGCTGTAATGGATAAGAACTTTTGCGGCAATTTTGAGAATTTGGAGTATGGAGGCTGAATTCTATTAGGTCAACTAGAAATTCAGAGAGAATCAACATTTATCGAGCATCTGTCTGTTCCATAGTGGCAGAAGAGGTGGGAGTCTATCCCGAGCTGCATGCATGACTCAGTACACACTGCAGCTCTTTGGACATAGACCTCACCCCCTTAAATCCTAGAGAGAGGTTCTGTAAAAGTGTCAGGTCTAATGCAATGCCACGTGAAAGCTCTAATTTAAATGTGAACCAGTGGATTTTTAACTTAATGAATGGGTAGCTTTAAGGACAGATTACCTACTGAATGAGTACATTTATCAGTGGATAAATGAATGTATTTGTGAATTAAAGACTCCCAGGATTCTGCCTAGAAATTGGTAAAACATCAGTGCTTCACCAAGCATCTTTACAAGAAGACAGAGAGAGGGAAAGAGGGAGAGGGAGAGAGAGAGACAGAGAGAGAGAGAGAGAGCCCTGCTTCGTGTTTCATCCCTCCTGTCATTAATGAAACTTCTCGAGGAATAGCCAACCCACAGTGACCCCCAAAACACTTCGCATCTGAGTACTTCAGTTCTCTGTGGGTATATTTCAGGGCTGTCTAGCAACAAGGGTACTGTAAGTCAACTTATTTTGGGCACTCACAGCCAGCAATTCTGTCCTCAATAAATGATTCATGTTAGAAAAGCATTAGAGTACATTTGATTTCTAATAAGTCTTGCTTCAGGTCCATTACATCTGAATCAAGTCAGGGATATTGCCTGGGTTCATTTGGCATCCCTGTATGAAAATCAAAGAAAAAAATTGAAAATCTAGCCATATTGATCTCCCACTGTCCCCATGCTCCTTATGAGAAAATAAAGATCAGCAATGACAAGAGCCTCGAAGAACTCAAGGGCCAAGGGCACTGCAGCCCCAGGGAGGAGGAGAAAAGAGTCCAGCTTTTGACTCCTGAGATGCTTATTTCCCCAAAACTAGCTCATCTGAGTGCCCTGCTGAACCACGCCACGTAAATGACTTCTGTAACCATGGTGGATACTCCCACTCGGTGCCTCCTAATCTCTGCTGATGTCTGGCCCCCAGGTGTGAAGGTCTGTCAGTGTCCTTGAGCCAGAAGTGCTACAGCATGTCTACAAGGGGCCATGTTTCTCTCCTCAGAACTAGGGAGTGAATCCAAGGCTTTTGCACTGAGCTACAAACCCCAGCCATTAAATTTTTTTTTTCTTAATTTACTTATTTTTTTCCTTTGAGACAGGATCTCAGTCAGTTGCCCAGGCTGGGCTCACCCTTGTGATCCTCCTGTGTCAGCCTCCCAGAGAGCTGGGATTACAGGCAAGAGCCACCACATCCAGTTCCCACTTCCCATTTTCTCAGCCATCAAATGGAGACTGATAACACAGGCCAAAGCATTGCCCAGTAGAGTCTCTGCCCATCTCTCTCCCAATCGTATCTCTTACCACTTAGTGGGCTCAGTATCTCTGATAATATTTCTGGCTGCCAGATGAGGAAGTTGAAATTTCTAGAGCTCTAGTGACCAAACTAGTAGGAAATACGCAGCTGGTCATGAGTCAGACTCAGGTGTCCCGACTCTTAAGTACAGAGCACTCCCTTCTTTCTGCTCGTTTATTCCACCACGGTAGTGTCCTGGGTTCTGAGTTCTGAGGAGTCTCCAGTGCAGGTGGCTCCTGGCCAACATAATACTTCCTGGTGTGTGTGTGTGTGTGTGTGTGTGTGTGTGTGTGTATCAGCACCAAATTAACCATCTGTAGGACTCTCCTGATCGTGTGCCTTGTTACCAGCCTCTGAGCTCTGGTTACTTTCCCATCACATCTTCTGGACTTTTGGAGATAGAGCTTATCTTTGAAGCTGGGAGCCCTCTGGCTCATCTGTGGCTGGTGATTTCTGTTGGTTTTAAGCCTGCTCATGTGGCCAGAGATGGTGTTTTATCCTCTGTGCGAAGGGCAGTGGCCCTTCGTGATGGAGTAGTTGATCCAGGTGGAAGAGGCGGCCTGGCCACCACGAGCAGAGAGGGACTGTGCAGTCTTAGCAGCTTTCCTTTCTAAACTATGCCAGAGAGCGGGCTGGCTGTCCCTGTCTGGCTGTCAGCAGTATCACCTCTATGTTCTCCTGGCCCATCCACTCACAGAGCAGCAGAATTTGGGGCCATTTGGCCACAGAGAAGCCTGTGTCAAGGTTCTAGAAAACTAAAAAGATTGAGCCCCAGGAGCTGATCCCCTGTCTCAAGAAGGAAATTTTCAACAAAGATTTGAAGTTTGCTCAAATCTTAATTTTAAAGGCTTTTTTTTTGTATTTCTGAAATATTAGAGATTTAATTTTATTTTAAAACTTCCTTTGGGACCCAAGAACTTGTGTGTCTGCTGCGGTAAGCCAGCCAGCCATGCAGCTGTGTTCTTGGCTCCTGGGGTAGGTGGGCACACCTCCAGCCACTGATTGTCCTCGTGGGTCCTTGTGTGTTGAAGGGTGTCCTCATCACCTTAGGGTCAGGCTCCTTGAGATCAGGACTAGTGGATGTACTTAGAAATTATGAGGGTCTGAGTCTCAGCAAAGTAGGTTTGATTTCTCTTCCATAAGGTAGAAAGCAGGCCTAAACTGTATGGCCAACTTGTTTCTTCAGTGAGTTGTACTGGGGGTGGTGAACAAACGGTTGTTACCTCAAGACTGAGGACTTCGCGCTTCTTTTCTTTGGGGTGGGAGTGAGCCCCAAGTCACTTTGCTGTAACTTGTGAGTGAGCACGGAGAGTCCTATGCATCACTTGGCACAGTTGAGTTGATGCCAGAAAAAAAGAGGAGGAGGAGGCCAATGAAGAAAGTCTTTCTAAAACAAATAAACCCATCACTAGAGCCAGAGATGGAGAAATTACTAGCAAAAATGGTGTAAACTGAGGGTCCCTTGCCTGAAATGGCTGACTGGAATGTTTTGGATTTTGAAATACTATCTTGAGGATATCAAGTTTAATATGAAATTCATTAATGCTTTGTATACCCCTTATACATATAGCCTAAAGATACTTTCATACTTTTTTTTTTCTTTAGCAGTACCGGGGACTGAATTTAGGCCCTTGTGCTCTCAAGGTAGGCACTGTGCCACTTGAGCTAAATCCCTGGGCCAATTTTATACTTTTTTTTTTTTTTTTTTTTGAGACAGGGTCTCACTTTGTAGTTCAGGCTGGCCCTGAGCTCACTATAGAGCCCAGGCAAGCCGCCACAAACTCAGCAATCCTCCTGTCCCTGCCTCCCGAGTGCTGGGATTACAGGCGTGAGCCACCACGCCCGGCACTGTGGTGTGTGGTATTGATTGCTGGTGGGCATCAGTCACCATGCCCAGCATTGTATGTGGTTACCGGGGATCGAACTCAGGACCTTGCGCTTGCGAGGCAGGCACTGGAACCACTGAGCTAAATCTCCAGCCCTCAATTTTATACTTTTTAAAAAATGATAATAGGGCTCAAACCAAGAATCTCCACAAGTCCTCAACCCCCTATATCCTTTCAATTTTGAGACTGGTTTTTGCGAAGTTGCCCAGGCTGTACTCAAATTTGCAATCTTCCTTCTGCCAAGTGGGGATTACAGGGGTGCACCCAGCTTTCTACAATGTTCTTATTTTTTTATATATTTATTTTTTTTTTTTTTTGAGACAGGGTCTCGCTTTATAGTTCAGGCTGGCCCTGAGCTCACTATGTAGCCCAGGCAAGCCTCGAACTCAGCAATCCTCCTGCTTCTGCCTCCTGAGTGCTGAGATTACAGGGGTGAGCCACCATGCCTGGCATTGTGGTATGTGGTACTGATTGCTGGCACAAGTCACCATGCCTAGCATTGCATGTGGTTACCGGGATCGAACTCAGGACCTTGCGCTTGCGAGGCAGGTGCCGGCACCTACAATGTTTTTATTTTTAAATTTTTGTAGGAAACAGTTTCAAAAAATAGATTTTCCACTTAGGGCACTTCCTTGGAATTTAAAAACCACTTTGAGATGGGGGATGCATCGCCGGGGGTGGGAGGGAGAGAGGGAGGGCGGGGAGGTGGCAGGGGCTCCATGGAGGAGATGGTCCGGGAGGCCTCAGTGTGGCCCTGTGTGTGCAGTGCTAGGAACGAAGCTCAAAGCCTGCTTTGAGCGGATGTCCAAACTAAGGCTTAGCAGTGGTCGGCTACTTGCCCAAGCTCACCGAGGTAGTGCAGGGCCCTTGCTCTCCACAGATGCTCTCCTGCTGAGGCTTCAGGGGGGAGTCAGTGGCTGGAGCTGCTGGTCCATCCCTGTTGTCATGGTGATACAGGAGTAGAGAAGGTGCTTCTTACAGCTAATCAACCCCCCTCTTTTTGTTTTTGGTACCAACTGGTGATACCACGGTCCTCCTGACTGAGGAGCAGAAGGGTTTTGCGCCCTTTCCCCACTTTGCCCCCTGTCCACTGCATCTGCGTCCTAGTAGAAGTATGGTATCAATCATGGTGGAAATGATCATAGCAACAACTTCAACTCAGCATACATCCTGCTGTCCTTCCATAACTGAAAACATTTCAATATTAATAAGAATATTCTAATTTAAAGCAGAAATGTGTGGACCTTTTCCCAATTGTAAAATTAATTTTCCTATTTCATTTTAGGTTTTGTTTTTATGGTAGTTTTTATTAAGACCAGGTAAAAAGTTTTCTGAAACTTACATAGACTCGATATACTTAAAGATTCACTTTCCAGAGCTGGAGATTTATTTCAGTAGTTCCAGCACCTGCCTAGCAAGCACAAAGTCCCTGGTTTGATCCTTGGTAACCGCATACAACAATACCGGGCATGGTGACTCACGCCTACTGGCAATCAGTACCACATACCACAAATGCTGGGTTTGGTGGCTCAAGCCTGTAATCCTAGCAATAGGGAGGCAGAGACAGGAGGACTGCTGAGTTTGAGGCTTGCCTGGGCTACGTAGTGAGCTCAGGGCCAGCCTGAACTACAAAGCGAGACCCTGTCTCAAAAAAAAATTCACTTTCCATTGGATGCAGTGGTGCACACCTGTAATCTCAAATACTTGAGGCTGTGTCAGGAAGATTGAAAGTCTGAGGCCAGACAGGGCAATTTAAGAAGGCCTGTCTCAAAAGAAAAGAGAAGAAAAAGCAGAGGGGAGGGCAGGGCAGGGAATGGAAAGGAAAAAAGAAAAGAAAAGAGGCCTGGTGATATAGCTCAGTGTAGGGCATCCCTGAGTTCAAGCCTCTGACAGAAAAAAAAAACAAAAAACTTATGCTGTGTTTTAAATGTGTCGTACACACTTGGGTTTTGGAGCTGCGAGTAGCCATCTGGCCCTGTCAGGCTGTACAGACACTACAGCAGGAGAGTGACGATCCATCCCATAGAAGGTTTGGTGCTGACTGAGGAGATGAAACTCTTGCTGTATTGATTACTGATTGTGGTGCACTGGTGATCACTCCCAAGACCTGTGATGTTTAGCTATCAATACTTCATCTTCTAGGAGTTAAAGTCCAAAGGCCTTAGAGAAAACCTAATTTAATTTCCTTCTGTCTTTATTTTATCTCAGGACAGAAAAAGTTACCTAAGTTATACATCTGTTTCCCTCTGAGTCTTCGTGTCTTTGCACATAAAAGCTTGTAGAATTTGCTTTTGTACTAAGAACTATCCAGAACCAACTATTAAATATAAACTTAAGAGCACCAGCTTTCTGTGTGTTGAAGTTTTTATCCTGCAGTTAAATTTTGGAACTAAAGCCTATTAGAGAATGTAATGAAACAGTCAAGGATAATTTATGACTTCGTCAGAGCTTGGTTTGTTTTATGGACATCATGTACCATACAGGGATCTTGGAAAAAGTACTGTTCTATAAAATTTTTAAGTAAGTTAATTTTCTATAGGTTTCTGCCGAACCATTAGCCTGTGATGACTTTTTAAATTGAGGACTATTTTAGTCCACGATAGTCCTGATGACGGTTAACCAGTCCAAAAGGGTTTCTTTCATCTTTTGTTTTGGGCCTTATGCCAACATAACTGCAAAGAATCCAGAAACTAAACTTAGCCTGTTTGTCAGGAGTGCTAAATGACTTGTTCAGGTTGCACAAGTTCACGGCTGTCTTGCTGGAGTCAGCTGAATTTATCCAACTGAAAGTAGAGCCAGGGGTCTGAATATTCAATGCCCAGAATACCACCCCACTCACTTCTCCTGGGGTGCACTGCTGTCCCTGAGTTCTCTCTGCCCTACGCACCAAAAATGGGTCCAGAAGCAGAATTCTTTAGCTAGCCCCACTCGAGCTGCAACTCTCCACCTGCTCCGATTTTTCTTTCTTTATCTGGTTACCCTGGGCCTCTTGTGAACCTTCTCCAGAGGTGGGAGTTGAGGAGCTGAAGTGGGCTTGGATCCGTTCATCACCACCCCAGAAGAACACATGAAAAGAAAAAGCCAGCCTTGGGAGGAATTTAGCCACCACCTAGTCAGTGTCTTTCGAAGGACAAAAGCGCTGATGTGGTAGTCTTAGGCCAGGCCAAGACTCCAGGTGCCCGACATGCTTGAGGGCTGGAGGGTGTGCACTGTGTGTCTTGTGCATGTTCATGCTTCTGCATGTGTGTGTTCGTGTGTATGAGGGGTGTGCACAAAGGTAACTGTTGTTAGCATCTAGGTTAGGTTTTGAGCTTCTATACTTGATTATTCTTTCTATTATAGTTTTCTGCCCTTTATGTTGCTTATTTCCTGCTTATTTAATGGTTGCAGAACACCAAATAAGGCAGAATATGTAGCTGTAACGAGGTTTCACTTAATATTCAAATGAAAATTTAAGCTGGGCATGGTGGCATGTGCCTCGAATCTCAACACTCCATTTGACAGGGGAGGGAGGTCACAGGTTCAATCCCAGCCTGAGCAATAAGGTGTGGTTTAGATTTTAATGATGATGCTGAATTAGCATGAACATTATTTTAGGAGTTATTAGACTGATTTCTCTGGAAGATAGTTTGCCTCTTCCATAGTCCTGACCTGCTTGAGTGCTATAATGGAGTAAAACTGATCAATCAATCTATAAAGCAAGCTATTGACATTCAATCCCATTTTGGATTTAGCCTCTCTTCCTGAGGGTAACTATAGTTCCTACTTATTTAATGGTTGCAGAACACCCACTAAGGCAAAATACGTGGATTCTCTGAATGGTCTGAGCAGACAGCTCTGTGTATCTGTCTAGAGAAGACTACAGTTTGAACTCTCTCCTAGGTAGATTCTGAGTGTTTTAAAAATTTGCTTGTTTCCACCAACATAGGCCAGGCAGCACATGGTCCCATCTGTCTTAAACACGGCTCTGGCCTGTGTTTTTGCATGTGTATCTGTCTGCATGTGTGTGTGTGTCTGTCCACATGTGTACACGGCTGTAGTGTTCTGTGTTAGAAGTGCTAAAGGAGGAAGGAGTTCTGCTGGTTCACACCACAGCATGAGATTATCGTTGAATGACAAGATGGTGCCTGTGACTTTTGCATGAGCCTCATTCCCCGCTCCGAGTCATACCCAGCAGCAAGTAGAGTTCAGAGTGAAAACATGGCTCCGACAAGCTCAAGCTACATCAGAGAAAGGCCGGCA
Organism: Thryonomys swinderianus; assembly: GCA_004025085.1. Classification (NCBI taxonomy): domain Eukaryota; kingdom Metazoa; phylum Chordata; class Mammalia; order Rodentia; family Thryonomyidae; genus Thryonomys; species Thryonomys swinderianus. The sequence continues at coordinate 20,517 of PVIC010021659.1, forward strand.
TCTAGATGTTTAGTGAGAGTAAAATAGACTCAATTTATATCTCACAGGATTTCTCAGAAATGCCAGAGAGCTCTATCTTCACTGCTTCCTCCACGGTTTATTTTCTTCCCAATGAGAGGAAACCCCCCTGCTCGTAGTGCTGCCTGTTGCAGGCACTGCAGTGTTTCAAATGCATTTTTCACTTGGTCCTCACAAACACCTCAAGCTGGCAGTGTCTTTCTGTCTGATAGACAGGGAAACCGAGGGCCGGGGAGCTGAGCAGTTTCCCCAGGTGTAAAGTGGCTGAGCTTGTATTTGTGTCCTCCCACAGCACCCGAGCTCTCGGCCTGTGCTGCCCTCTGACCGGATGGCTCTGTGTGAACCTGCTGCCAGGGCTGCCCAGCGGGACTGACCTCCTGCACTCAGCAACCAGCAGGCTGTTCTCGAGGTCACGGGATGACTCGGGAAAAGATTAGATGGTACTTCGGAGCCCAGCAGTGTGCAGACCACCGCTGTGTCAGATTGTAAGTTCTGAAAAAGAACCATAGGCAGGAGCAGTTTTGGTTTTTTGAGCACAAAAGTTCTTCGTTGTTGCCCTTGGTTATAAGAAATAATTTTGTTCACAAAAATGCAACATGGAAACAGCTTAATAGTCATTGTTGATTTATAAATTCCAGAAGTTACTGGTCTGATAATCTCAGAAATAATGTAAAATTCCTTGGCTCATGTAATATTCTTCTAAAATGAATTTGCTGGGAAGATCTTGCCCATAACTCTCTTGCTGAAAGAAAAACAGGCAAAGTATTTAAAAATATTTTTGTGTAGATATTTTCATCACCACTCTGATTTTCATATCATCTTTTCTTGGCCTGACACTAAACTGACTAATTGCCACATTAGAAAAGAAAGCTTTCCTTTATTCAGTATGGGAAAGATGGTTGTCTCACTTTTACCAGGAGTAAACTTAAGTATCGAGTGTTTCTCCAATGGATTCCTCTCTCTACAACTCGGCCTTGTTGTAGAGCTCTAAGCTGTGAGTGGTGGGGCATGCCTGTAACCCAGCACCCTGGAGGCCTAGGCAAGAGGATTGCTGAGAGTTCAAGACCAACCTGAACTACTTAGTTAGAGCCTGTCACGAGAAAATAAACAAAAGAGTCCTAAAGTCTATGGAATTACTTAATAAACTAAGCAGTTTTTTTCTCTCTCTCTCTTTCTCTCTCTCTTTCTGTGTGTGGTACTGGGATTGAACTCAGAACCTTTACATTGAGCTATATCTCTAGTGCTATTTATTTATTTATTTATTTATTATCTTAGCACAAGATCTCACTAAATTGCTAAGGCTGGATTTGAACTTGCAATCCTCCTGTCTTAGCCTCCTTAGTATTTCTAGATATGTAGTACCATAGCTGTGTCTTCAGATGATTTCTTGATTATTATTTTTTGCATATAAATTTGAAAATGAGTGTATCATCCATTTTCTATTGCTATGACAAAGTACTAGAAGCTAGGCCATGTGTAGAGGAAAGATGTTTATTTAACTTGTGGTCCTCTAGGTTGGAAAGCACATGGTATCTTCTTTTTGGCTCTGGTCAAGGTCTCATGGTGAGTAGTATCACAATGTGGCGGTATGACAGTGAAAAATTATATGGTTGGATGGGAAATCAGAAAGTGGACTGATCTTACTTATTTATAACAATATACTTTTCTTTCTTCTCTTCCCCAATTTTTATTAATACAAGTTTGCAGTACATGATGATTATATTAATGGGAATTTGGTACAACACATCTTAATTCTTTTTCAGCTTCTTCCTCTCCTTTTCTTCTCTCTTCTATTCATCTCTTAGTACCTCTCTCTGCAAAAGATCTGTTTCCTCAGCATTTCCTCAGCTCTCTTATTTTGTTCCTTATATTTTGGATTTCTCATATGAGAGAAATCATGCAATATTTAAACTTGTCTGTCTGATATATTTTACTTAATATTACAGTCTCAAGGAGCCTCTATTTTCCTATGAATGACTCTAGTTTATCCTTTTTTATGGCAGAGTAGTACCCTACAATTTCTTTATCCATATATCTGTTTATATAGCCTGGTTCAAAGATTTTACTTATTGTGAATTGTGCAGTTATAAACAGGGGTATGCATGTGTTACTGTTACATGTCACCTTTAACTCTTTTAAGAAGATACCTAGAAGGGAAATTGCTGGGTGGAATGGAGTTTTGTTTTCTTTTGCTTTGAGACAGGGTTAGGGTTTCTCAAAACAGCTTTGTAGTTCAGGCTGACCTTAAACTCACTATGTAGCCCAGGCTGGCTTTGAACTCAGAGCAATCCTCCAGCCTCTGCCTCCCAGAGTGCTACAGGCATCAACTACCATGCTCAGCATTGTGACATTTGGTACTGAGGATCAAACTGGGGACCTTGCTCTTCCCAGGCAGATGCTGGAGCCACTGAGCTAAATCCTTGGCCCATGTTTTGTTTTGTTTTTGTACTAGGGATCTAACTTAGGACTTTGTGCTTGTCAGGCAGGCACAGCATCCATGATATGCATCCCAAAGTCACATCCCTGGCCCAGAATGGGGTTTCCAACAATGCACTTTTTTTTTTTTCAACAATGTACTCTTTGAGAACTAACTACTTCCATGAGACCAGCATTAACCACTTTCCCCTAGACCTCGCCTGTGAAAGGCTCCAACATCACCACACTGAGGACAAACCTTCTAGCATGTGACCCTTTAGGTACAAACTAAACCCAAACTCTAACAATCAGTTTAAATTTCACAAAATGTAAAACCATGACCACCCACAGAATTTTGATTAAAATTTATCATTCCTTCTTACAGATCAGAGATCGAGTAGAGCTTAAAATTCAGGCAGCCAAGAGCTTCAGACCTGTGCCAGCTTCCACACCAGGGGACAAATGGGAACTGATAAAAAACGAGGCCTGTCTGTCTGAGTTTTTGTGAGGCTTGTCTGTGTCCCTTTGTACATCATTAATTCAGTGTCAGATGGTACTGCAGTGCCAGCAGGGGCCATGCAGTACTACTGGAGGCCATGGTGGTCCTTAAAATCTTACAAGGGAAAAAAAAATCTTAATTTTATCTCATAATAACCTGAACTGGACACTGGGGAAGGCAGCATTTAATTCCTGAATCTCTGATATCTGTTGACTTTCTTTTCTTACTGTGAAATCAGCAAACCAAATGATTTATCACATGTTTTACAAACACTAAACCCAGGAACCCCATAAAGAATCAGATTCTTCTGGCCAGATTGCCTTGAAGTTATTAGTGGTTAATCCAGGGACAAGGGAGAAGTTACATGAACATTCACCGTAACCGTAACCACTGCCATACTGTGGCCGGATGAGTCACTCCTGTTTGTGTGGCTGCTGAAGTCAAGTTCAAGGAGAGTGGCTGTCGGCTCATGCCTATTCCTTAGAGAGAGCCTGGGCGGGTAGAAGCCAAGAAAGGAGTTTCACAGCCAGAAAGTGTGGAAGTGCTGCCCGGGGAGGGCCTGAGATGTGTTCATTGACTCAGGGTCTGTTTTTGTGCCAGAGAACGAAGCTTCTGGGGCCTAGAAAATGGAGTGTCTCAGCTACCCTAAGCTGATAGCAGAAAAAAACAGCGCAATCTGGTGTATCCCTATAGTCTCAACACTTGGGAGGCTCAGACAGGATGATTGCCACGAGTTCAAGGCCAACCTGGATTACATAGTGAGTTCAAGGTTAGCCCATACTACAGAGCAAGATACAGTCTAAAAAAAAATCAGACCAAAGATTTCATGATGTTCCCTTCCTCCTTCCAGACAGTCTGTACCATACTTTGTGATGATGGACTTCACTGCTGGCCACATTGTCTTTTGCCCTAGAGGTCATTTCTAGCTGCTCTGCAAAACAGAGCTCTGAGCCCAAGAGAAGCCGCTCCTCAAGCCACAGGAGCACAGCAGCTTAGACAGCTAGCGGGAGAGGGGGTTTGGATTTGAAGCTGAGCCCAAGATCAGTTCTCAGGTTCACCAAATATAAGCGCATCACTCACCCTATGCGTTGCTTCCATTCTTATTCTGAAAAATTGGATAATCTGATTTATCTCATGGGATTTGGGGGAATCTTAGGTGTACATAACAGATAGAAAACTATCACTAGATCATGTAACAGAATACTATCACTAGATCATTCATTTTGGGCATGGTTAAGATTTTTAAAAATAAAGATTGAACACTATAGGATCTGTTAAACAGTTTGCCCCAGAACTCAGTCTTCCTGCCATCGTTTGCAGTTACCTCTGCTTCTAAGAGGAGCAGCCTGGGTGTTTGCAGCAGCTATTTGGCAACCTATTTAAGTCCCTTCTTTCCCTTCCCTTAGGGTTTTCATTTGTCAAAACAGAGGCATTTTCTTCTTCTATTTGGTGCTGAAGGCTGGTTACAAGACCAGGAGTCTGGCTGTTCTGTGTGTGCTGAGTTCTTTTCAGATGTCAGAACTCTTCTGATGTGTGTATGGAGGGAGTGTGTGTCTGGGTGGGGTGTGGTGAAGGCAAACCTTTTTGCCTTCATGATTCTTTGCATTTACTGACATAGGATAGCTCAGCTCTTGGCTATCTTTATTAAATCATTCTTAAAATATTAAAAAGTAATTGCACTCCAACCAAATGCTGATGGCAGTTCTAGGGTGCAGGGAAGATGCTGACAATGTCCAGTACAGTCATAGGAAAGTTGACAGTCCAGAGGGTGAGGCCAACCCTTCTGCTGCAGTAGTGGAGTACCGGGACACATCTCTGTGCTCGGTCCTGCCTTGTGGGCCTGGCCCAGTTGAGTCCCCCCATCTTGAGGTCTGAGTACAGGGAAGTCCTGTTGGAAGGGAGGAGAGAGCTGAGATCTGGAGGGGAAGAGCAAGTGGAGGAAGACAGGTGAAGAAGGGCAGGGCAGCAGAAGGCAAGGCCCTAAGAGGGGGGCTGGGCCCTTAGCAGCACAGAACACAGTGGGAACACGCCAGACAGCTGGGAGCCTGGAGGACCATGGCTCCATTGCGCCACGTCTCCAGGCCTCAGTTTCCCTATTTGCAGCAATGGTAGTGACCTCAGTAGCTGCTCAGAGAATGAAAGGGAGGGTTAGACGGTACCCAAGCACTCCATCAATATTTGCCAAACAGAAATAAATCGACTGGTAGAACATGAGTTTAACCTCAAGCATACATTTTTCTCTTAAGAGCATTTTGGTTCCACTATAAAAGCACATCCTGTTTTTGCTAATGTTTGACATTTGTTTGTGTTCTAGACGCTTTCCTGAGCCCTGGATCCTTCTTCCTTCTGGGAATATTCTACTGTGGGTATTTATTTATTTTTGAACAAAAGCACTCGGACGCCATGGACCTCATTGCATTGCTGAAGTCTCAGTTTCTCTGCCACCTGATCTTCTTCTATGTCTTCATTGCCTCGGGGCTGATTGTGAACACCATCCAGCTCTTCACGCTGGTGCTCTGGCCCATCAACAAGCAGCTCTTCCGGAAGATCAACTGCAGACTGGCTTATTGCATCTCCAGCCGTAAGAGCCTTGCACACTTGCCCCGCATGCTCCGCTTTGCTGCTGACGAGCCACTCGCTTTGCACTAGGCTTTCGTTCCTTGCTGAGCCGCCTTTTGTTTTGTTGTTGTTTGCTTTGTTGGAAGTATCTGGTTTGTCAGTCTTCAAAAATTATTTTTTGAATGAAAAATGATGGTAGTTCAAAATTCAGAAAGCAAAGTGTATGCAGTGAAAAGTAAATATGCACCCTACCACTTCTCTAGTTTTACTCTTCAGAAATGAATAATGATTTCTTAGCTTTCTAAGATTTCCTTAAAGAAATCTGTCTGTGGCTCACATGTGTGTGTTCGTGTTAGATACACGATACGTGCATATTGTTTTGCAGTGCTGGAGAGTAAATGCATGTTAAAGCTAAATGGCAATGTACTATATCGCTTGCTTGCTTTTTTCCATTTTTTTTTTCTTTCGAAGTTATTGTAGTTCACATGGAGCTGTAGGAAACAATAGAAGAAAACCCTGAATAACCTTCACTGAGTTTCCCCCCAGTGGTGCATCTTAAATAACTAGAGAACGTTATTTCAGACAGAAAAGTGAGATTCATGCAATCCACGAACCCTACTCAGATTTCTCCATTTTTATACACTAGTGCCTGTGTGTGTGTGTGTGTGTGTTTAAGCTAAGCTGTTTAAAACATGACTAATTTGACTGGGCTGGGTTTTAGCAATTGAAAAAGATGAAGTATCTGGGGATTTAGTTCAGTGGTTCAGTATCTGCCTTGCAAGTGCAAGGTCACGAGTTCAGTTCCCAGTGCCAAAAAAGAAAGATAAAGGTGAAGTAGTGTATCGTGACATCTAGAAATGTGTTTTGTTGTTGCTATTGATTGACCTTAAAGCTTACCCCTATTCTCAAAAGTAGAAAACAAGCTGTATCCTTAGCCATTATATATGTGCATGTAAGTATATTTCAAAATTCTGACCTCTCTTAAATTAAGCAATTGAAAATTTCTGTTACCTTAGATTATGCCAAGAGTCGAAAGTTATTGATGTCTTTCAGAAAACTTAAAAATAAGCAATCAAATTTGGATTTGAATCAAACTAATACTTAGTACAATTAAGCAAATGTATTACTACTGATTCAGTTGGTTCTTATTTTTTACTATATATTCTATCTTTAATTGACATGTAATTATACACTTATAGGTTTCAGTGTAACACGTCAATACACATATATGTATTGAAGTCATGATCAGATCAGAATAACTGGTGTAGCCATCATCTCAAGCATTACTCCTTTGTTGCTGGAAATACTCAAAATCCTGTTTTCAAACTCACTTGAAATATATAAGTAATTGTTGTCATAGTTATCCTATTGTGCTATAGAACATTAGAAGTTATTCCACCACCACAACTGATCCCTATACCCTTCTTTTTCTTTTCCTTCTCTCTTACACTCTTCTCAGTTCTAATAGCCACTAGGTGACAATTTACTTCTGAGATCAACATTTTAGCTTCTACATGTAAATGATGAGAATATGCAGTCTTTCTTTCTCTGCCTTGCTTATTGCATTTAACATAACATCCTCCAGTTCCATCCCTGTTGCTGCAATTTATAGTATCTTATTCTAGTTGGTTGAATATTATTCCACTATGTATGTGTATTTCATCCATTCATCTGTCAGAAAATACCTGGGTCAATTCCATCCATATTTTGGCTATTGTCAGTAGTGCTGTGACAAACATGCAAGTACAAATGTCTCTCCAGTATACTGATTTTGTTTCCTTTGGCTATATACCTAGTAGGAGGATTTCAAGATTATGTGGTCATCCTATTTCTAGCTTTTGAGGAGCCTCCATACTGTTTTCTGTAATGGCTATAGTAATTTATATTCCTACCCATACTATATTAACAGTTTCTCTGCCTCCTAGTCAACATTTATTTGTTTATTATTCATTTGTCTCTTGGCTGATAACGGTTCTAATTGGGGTTCAACGATGTTACATTATTGTTTTAAATTTGCATTTCCCTGATGAATATTGAGGTTGAGCTTTTTTCTTTGTATACTTGTTTATAATTTGTATATGTTCTTTTTTTTTGAGACAGGGTCTCGCTTTGTAGTTCAGGCTGGCTCTGAGCTCACTATGTAGTCCAGACAAGCCTCGAACTCAGCAATCCTCCTGTCTCTGCCTCCGAGTGCTGGGATTACAGGCGTGAGCCACCATGCCTGGCACTGTGGTATGTGGTATTGATTGCTGGTAGGCGTGAGTCACCATGCCCAGCAGTGTATGTGGTCACCGGGGATCAAACTCTCAGGACCTTGCGCTTGCAAGGCAGGT
>PVIC010021660.1:0-28394 GCA_004025085.1 Thryonomys swinderianus
GAAACTCGATGCTAAATATAAGTTCTGAATTACCTCTATGCCCTATTTTGTGCAAAGTAGAGACCATGTTCTAGAGGAAAATCTTCTTTTTAAGAACTATTGCTTGTTACATCAATACATGCATACTTATGTTTATATCAGAACAATTTATAATAGCTAAATCTTGGAAACAGCTTATATGTTTATCAACAGATGAACTGATAAAGAAAAGGTGGCATTCATACCCAGTGGAATACTATCCTGCCATAAACAAGGACAAAGCTAGAACATATGTAGATAAATGGACATACCTCAGCACCATAGTGCCAAGTGAAACAAATCACACCAACAAGTCACATAATTTCTATTATATGAGAAACAAAGTATAAATAAAAAGCAAAATAAAGTATAGATGGTAGAAAGTAGAAAGATTTTGTTTTTTGAAGGGGAATAAGACATGGAGGGGGAGAGAAGGAAGGGATAAGGATTTAAAAAGAGAATCAAAGAAAAAATGGAAAAATGGAGTTTTTCAAATGGAAAGTGCATTACGAGTTGAAGTAGTACGTGATGGAAGGGGAAGGGGACAAAAGAATTAAGATGTGTTACGTATATGTGCAAACTCCCATGATAATTGTAATCATTATGTACCACAAAGTGTACCAATACAATTCATTGAAATAAAAAATAATTATTGGTATATCAAGAGTAATTTTTGGTGTATTGACACAAAGGAAAACAATAATTTCCCCAAATGATAACTATAAGTAAAATTCTATGAATATAATACAAAAATGGTAGGGAAAAATGAAAGGTTGGAGGGTAAACATGTATTAATGAAAAAAAGACCCAAAAGATAAAGCTGAAGATAGCAGTCATGAGACATTTAGACAAAAGGAATGAGAGTATTAGTGGACAAAGTTCTACACAGCCAAAAGTATTTAGATTTCTTAAAGTAAATTAGCTTGTTAAAGTAAGTATACAAAAATCAAAGAAGTACTTTACTCAAGAAACTAGCAGGCACTATATATTTTTGAAAATAGGTAAAAACTAATATTGCAAGACAAAAGTAGGAAGGAATGACTTAAAAACTAGACAAGCAGTAAAACTGACAAGGAAAGGCAATAGATACTCCAGAAATGTCAATAAATGTCTCTTGCATACCTAAATGTCAATAAATGTCTCTTGCATACCTAATAAGATGGTCAAAATATGGCTACAAAACACTAGAAGTGAAAAAGGTTATTAACTTCACAGAGACTGTTTTCAAGAATGATAAATCAATAACTAAAGCCCAGGTGGTTTTATAGGTACATCTTTTCCAATTTATAATCTGCAGTTTTTATCCCATGATAAACTCTTTCAGAGTATACAATGGAAAGCAAAATTATACAAAGACAGATTACTTGAGATTAACTTTCCTTTTGAGTGTCGTTACAAAAAAAATTGTAGGATACCTAAGAGAATATTGCACTGTGAGCACACGATGATTTCAGGACTGCAAAGATAGGTTAACATTAGGAAATCTATATTAAATAATGACACCCATCCATTACTGTGTCATATGAAAAAGCCCAAGTGAATTTTCTTTTAGTTTGGAGAGTATATTTGAGACTCCCTGCCCTAACATGGTAAAGATCTATGTTGTATGAGAAATTCACTTTGTGGGACTGAGACTCCTCAGAAACATCCAGAAGGCTAGTAGTCAATCTCGAGGGCAGCTGAGGACAGTGCCAGGCTCATGGTATCCACATCTACTCAGGATATCCCAGGAAACAAATAGTGGCTTCATGTATGAGTCTCCATCGGAAGTCAAAAGGGCAGACACTCCAAATTACTGAAATTGATTTGTAATCAAGCTGCTTTTCACACGGGCAATTCCCTACAGTGTGCTACAGGGGGAGAAGCAGCAGGTTTATGCTTGTTTAACAATGGTTAGTAATTTTCTAAAGTCAGGCCAATGGAACCAAGAAGTCAATTACTGCGCTGTAAGACTAGAGCAAATATAAAAGTAATGCTATTGTCATGATGAAGACAAGGAAAGGAACTGATGACCTCATATCTATTTCTGATTTTAAAAATCTTAGTTAATATGTGTTTAAAGATTATTCATTCAACAATATTTCTGCTTTAAACTAATAGCTAAATTCATACATGACAATCTAAAACAGGTATTCCCTTTAGTCTTGAAAGCAAGACTAAATAAGCATACTTCTCTACCCACTTGATGCCAGTGACATTTTTCCTGTTGTGACAACCAAAATATCTCTAGACATTTCTGGGTTTCCAAAGAGTGTAAAATCATCCCTGGTATAGAATTGGTGTACTAGAATTTCTAATAAATGCAACGAGAGAAGAAAAACATTTACAAATTGTAAACATTGAATGAACTTTCATTATTTGCAGGAGATGTGTTTATCATTCTAGGAAACTTAAGTGAATTAACAATATTCTCTATTGGGAGTAGTAAATGAGAAAGTTGATAGAGTGGCTGAATATGGAATAAGTGCACAAAAATATCTTATCAATAACAACCAACTAAACCTATCAATTAAAAAATTTTAAATGGACAAAATGTTTTATTCTAATAAAAAGAAAAGTAGAGAATCTTGAGTAATAAACTTACCAAGGTATGTACTGGAGTACCTATGAAGGAAATGTACAATTAACTGAAAAAGAAACTTTTAAACTCAACTCCAGAATGGTCTTTTTAAAATAGGAACATGTTATTACTTGGCCCTGCCAACAGTCCTATTACCTTCAAGTTGAAGACTTCAAGTTTATAACTTACTTTGTTTGGGTTTTGGTGACTTATGCAGAGATTTGTTCCTGCTTCCTCCCCAGGATCCTGGTGGCCCCAAATACATCAGGCATAAAATGCTATCAGTTCTGCTTTATGTGTATAACTTTCAGAACTCTCATCTTCTATGACATTATTTTCAATCCACTGACCATCCTATAACTCTTTTCCACACACATTCCCTTAGCCAACTCTCTTCTTAAAATAGGGGGTCTAGAATTGAATGCAGGAATTTAGATGTGGTTTAATCAGAGCAATGTTTTGTCCCCTTAATCATCATAATATTTTACTTATCTTTGGGCCTCAATCTTCACCCTTTAGCAAGATAAGGAGAAGAGTTCTTTGTCACGGGGTTGTGATACTGGCTTATTCATAGCACCCAACTGAATCTCAGTTAGTCACATTCTGATCTCCTGCCATCTTTCTTGCTTCATCCCAAGGCCGCTGTCTAGGCCACCATACTATCTTGACTAGGTTATTGTTTAAACCACCTAGTAAGAATCCCTGTCTCCATTTACTCTCCTCAAGTTTCCTGTACAGAGAGGTACTTGCAAGACACAGTTTATATAAATGGTTTCCTTTCCGGTAGCTTTGATGGGTCTCCACTGCATCCCCTAAGTTAACATTTCCTATCTGCAGCCAGACTGCATCTGCCCCTCTGGGATTATTCTCATCCTTTCTTCTGGGTACCCCACACCTCAGTTTGGCTGGGCAAAGCCATAGTTTGAGAAAGGAGAATATTGCCACATGGATCTTTGTGCTTCAGCTATTTTCTCCTGGGAGGATTATCAACTAAGAGAAAACATCCCAGCCAAATACACACTTTAGCCGGACATGGTGGCTCATGCCTGTAATCCCAGCACTTGGGAGGCAGGGACAGGAGGATTGCTGAGTTCATGGTGGCTTGCCTGGGCACCATAGTGAGCTCAGGGCCAGCCTGAACTACAACGCGAGACCCTGTCTCAAAAAAACAAAAACAAAAAAAAAACAAACAAATACACACTTTAGAGCTATACCAATCTGATTCTTTCCAGGAAAAGGGACCGAGGAAAGGCTGGTAGGCTGACTGGGGACAAGAAGGATTCTAGTGGTTTTCTCTCTCAGAGCCAGGGAACTAGCCCTGGGGCTCTGGAGGCCCCATTTCTGAGCACAATAACCTCCCCTCCCCAACACCTCATTGGTCACGGACCCTTCTATTTCATGGTCAATTGGCCATAATTTCAATTTTGTTGGAAGCTTGTATTTTGCATGCAAATTCCAGAAGAACTAAGAAATCTGTGGAAAGGTCTAGGTATAAAGGACTAGGAGTTAAGTCTGAGGAGTGGAAATTACTCCACGTTCTACATAACCATCCTTACCCGTTTCAGCACACTCAGAGGCTGTGAGGGTGGTTGGTGACTGTCTGACATAAGGTATCTAGTATATGGCAGATATTAAATATTAGTTGAGTTTAACATATTAATGGATTTTACATATTTGGGTTAGTGAAACTGATACCTTGTATATTAATATATGTACAAAATAAAGCCAGCAGATTTTTTGGTTTAATGTCTTGAGGGTCTTTAAAAAATGTATTCTACTGTGGTAAGAATACTCAATCTGAGATCTATCCTTTAAACAAATTTAGAAATTTTATGAATCATAGAGGCAGCACCGCACCGCAGATATTTAGCATTTATTCATCTTGTGAGTCTCCAGTTTTAATTCAGAAATTCAGACTCGAAGTACAAGGGTTTTAGCTTGGGATGGTATGAGCACCTTCTTCTCCCTTTCTGCCTTGGCTTAAGCAGACAATGCAGACACAGGCAGGATGACTACAAAGCAGGCTTTGCAATGTTTGGCCCCATAATAAATGTCAGGGAGATCATAGGGAACAAGTTTTCAACCTTGATTGCCCACTAGGATCATTGAGGCAGCATGTAGAAATCCAACTTCCTAGGCCACGCTGAAGGCCAACACAGTTAGAACCCTCATAGTGGGGCACAACACCAGAATTTTTTAAAGTTGATTTCTTTATTGGTACATTTTATATACAGCTCACAATCACACTCAACATTGGGGAATTTGTACCAGTATATGACACAAGTTAATTCTCATTTTCACCCATATCCCTACCCACCCCACAATCCCCCACCACCTATATACATGTTATTTTTTTCTTTCCAAATCATATTTATTCTTTCCCCTCATTTTCCCCTACCACATCCCCTTTGAATATTTCCTATTTCATAAAATTTGTCATACATTCTAGAACTCATTTACATCTACAGGTTCTCATACCAGAGAAAAGATACGGTATTTACATATTTGTGATCTATTTATTTCACTTACTAGTGTGTCCTCAAGGTATGTCCCTTGGCATGTAAATGAATGAAACTTGTCATTCTTTATGGCAGAGTAATACTCCATTTTATTAAAAAACCACATCTTCTTTATCCATTCTCCACTTGATGGGCATCTGGGTTGTTTCTAAGATTGGGCTATCACAAACTGAGCTGCTATGAACATGGGTGCACATATGTCTTTACGATATGATTCTTTGACCCTGCTATTCCCCTGTTAGGAATATACTCGAAGGAATTAAAAGCACCAGAAATTTTTGACCAAAGCTCTAGGATACAAGTGACGGTAGAACCCAGTAGTTTTCCTTTCAGTCTTTTCCTATCATAAGGGTTCCGTGAACACCACAGCTATGTGTCCCCTCCAGAATCAGGGCGGTGAAACTTAATGAGTCATAGGAGGGCACTAAGAGGTGGCATCTTTAAGAGGTGTTAGAAGCATGGCATCCTCCCTCATGAATGGGATTAGAAGGTGCACACCTGGGCTGGGCGTGGTCATGACTGCAATCCTGGAACTCAGGCAGAGGCAGAGGCAGAGGCAGGAGGATGCCAAAGTTAGTTCAGCTGAGCAGTGTAGTGACTTAGTTAAAATAAAAAACAAAAAAAGGACTAAGGATGTATCTCAGTGCAAAAGCCTTGCGTTTAGTCCCATACTGAGGAGGGGGGGGAGGTTTTGTGTGGGTTCAGCCAGCACGCCCTTTTGCATTCTGCCCCGTGTGGACATAGCACGCTCCTCTCCAGAGGAGGCAGTCCTAAGGTGTCATCTGGGAAGGAGAGAAGCCCGGGCCAGACAGCTGCACCTGCTGGAGTACTGCTCTTGGACTCCCCAGATCTGTGTGTAAATAAATACTTGATTTGTAAATCACCTAGTCTCAGGTAGTGTGTGATCACAGCACAGACTTAGACACTACTATGAGCCTGTCTATAAGGAGAAAGAAGGTACCTAAACATTTGTGAGAACCCAGTGTGCCTCAGACTCTGTGCTGTAAGTTGGCTTACATTGAATCTTCAGAACCGTGCTGCAGGTAGTAAGCATTAACATCTTAATTTCCAAGTGAGGGACTAGCAGCTCAGAGGAGCAAAGGACTTTCCCGAAGTTACTTAAACCTCAGTGAGTGGTGGAGCCGGGAGATGGAGCATGTCTATCTGTTTCCAGAGGCTGTAGTTTTTGAGTGTCCTCAAGATGCCAACTCTGCCATGCATAGCATGGGTTTTTGACTGTTACTTCCTTGTTCTCAAGCTGAACCGAACAATATTTATGCTCTTCCATGACTCCCGTGGGCAAAGATGAGATTCACAAGAGTGGAGGATGTTCACATTCTCTTTGCTGATCTGTGTCTTCTGTAGTAAGTTCAAGACTCAAAACATCTGCATTCTGTGCGATATAGCATGCACGCTTACATGGCCAAACCCTGTCACTGACATACAAACACTATCTCATCACACACACACTTACATACATATACACACATCCTTACATTCAGTTGTGAAATAATTTTTATGGAGAACCTATGATGAGAAATTGGACAAACATGGATGCCTGTTTACCCAGGGAGGTGCCAGTATCTTGAAAAATAGCCTAAATGTATAAGCTCTGAAGATACTTAACTTGGATTTTGAGCCCTTTTCCTAGCTATATAAATGTAGCCAAGTCACTTAACTTAAAACTTTTCCTGTTTTCACTGTGATTGTTATCTAGGAGTCTCTCTATGTGTACCTCTCTGGCTGTGGGCCTGAGTGTGGGAGCTGGGGAACAGGGCTCGGGACAGTGTCCTCGGAGTCTCTCCCTGATGTCGCGTGGGGGCTCCAGTGGCGACAGCTGCGTCTGCCCGGATCCTGTCGTGCTGAGGTGTCAGCTTCCACAGGATCAGGTATCAAGCTGGGAGTGGCCAAGGCCAGCCAGAGGACACCTGGGGGCTGGGGGCCTTGTGCAGCCATGTCTCACGGTGTAGGTATGAGCTGGACTTGCCCCCACCTGACTCTTGCCTTCAGCAGGGTGGGCAGACATGGGCCTCTTTCTTCCTCTTAGAATTTCCCTACCTGCTTCCAGAACTGAGGCTTTGCTTGCAGCCTTAGGTAGACAGACAGACAGACAGCCACAGAGATGAATATCCCCAGGGAGGAAGCCCTGCTCTGTGGTTAAGACCCTGGGCTCTGATCTTGAACCCATCTTGAGACCCACCCTCAGTGCTTAGCTTACAGCCTAGCGCATACTCACAGAGCTCTGCTGTCACGTCCAGTGCCGGGCACAGTCCACTCCCCTTATTTTAACACTGAAGCGTGCTCAGTTTTGCTGAGGTTAGTCCCTCAAAAAAAATCACAATCGATCTAAAGAATATTTGGGTTTGTAAGAAAGTCATCTTCCCGGGGCGGTGGTTAGCAGAGTCCTCCTGGAGTGCCACTGTAGTTACAAAGTGTGCCAAGCTGAGCAGATGCACATAGGCTGTGCCCCAAATCACTAGATTTAGTGAATCTAAATCTTTAGGGAACCACTTGGGTAAAACAGCAGCATCTGTGCTGGACTGGGGAGTCCCACCTGGGTTTGAGTTTGGATTCTGCCACCATGCAATCTTGGGTAAGTTACTAAACTTTTCTAAGTCTTCATTTCCTCCTTTCTGCTTTAAGTAACATTCTCAAAGAAAATGTTGACACCATGGATTGTAAGGTTATTTCCCTGATATCCCAAATAAAGTCAAATTCTCTCTAGAGATTCATTACGTTGCTCCCTTCCTTGATAGGCCCCATTTGCTTATGGTCATCGGACATTTGATTGGGGAATTATTTTAGTACAATCCACTGTATTAAACTATGGGCTGCAGGGACCAGGATCTTACCTGACTTTCTTAGTGCCTTAACTCAGGCCAGCCCAGGGCCTTGTCCATAGTACATTCTCAGCAAATATTTATTGAATGATGAACTCAGGACTAAGTTCATCTAATTAGTCTTACTGATTTAAAAAGTTGCCCATACCAAGAGTTGATGGGAATATTATATCCACAGACATCTTAATAAACCGACCTGTTTTACAGATTAAATAACTGGCTCTCAAGCTTCTGGCTGAGCTGCCTCAGAAAGAGCAGGCAAATATTGGGTACGCCAAGCGTTCTTCTAGGCTATGGCCCTGTTTTCACAGGCATTGGAAGAAAGTCAGGCCTTACTGATGCAGCTGAGTGAGGGCTTCAGTTTTCCTGCAAGGACTCTGCTCATTAAGTGATCAGGGAAAGCAGTGCTCCTGAGGACAGAGCCTCCCCCTGGGAGCCAGAGAGCCGAGGCCCCTAAATGACCGACATAACCAGAGGACCCACAGTGGAAGTTTATGATAATAGTGGTCACGTTACTCAGCTGTCATGAGGATTCCATGAGCTCATGCAATTCAAGTGTCAGATAATGACGGCAATGACAATGGATTATAGCACACAAGAAGAATCTCTGAGTTTTGCACCGGTAGCAGTAAACAAGCAAATGTAGAAACAGATGGGGGAAAAGGAACACCAGAGTACAGTGCCAACAGGGAAATTCAGAAGACACGACAGATTTGAAAAAATTGCCATTTTGCAGTCACCACAGAATAATTGATCCAAACAAGGATCATCAGTAGAAACTAAACCAAGTGAGTGCAAAGATTCACAGAATCTCACATCTCTCCTTAAATGTTACTTATGGAGAGACTTGGGATGACCACCCTAACCAAGTGATGAAAGTCAACTTCAGCAACATCAGGGCAGACAGGACCTGCTGAGAAGGCACAACACTACTTCTGTGGCTGGTCAGCCGCAAATGCATACCCGGAATCTAATCAGGGGCATCATCGATAAACAAAAACTGAGTTATCATCTACAAAATAACTGG
Source organism: Thryonomys swinderianus (assembly GCA_004025085.1). Taxonomy (NCBI): domain Eukaryota; kingdom Metazoa; phylum Chordata; class Mammalia; order Rodentia; family Thryonomyidae; genus Thryonomys; species Thryonomys swinderianus. The sequence continues at coordinate 8,965 of PVIC010021660.1, forward strand.
TTTGAACTCTTCAGGAATGTCAAGGTCATAAAAGAAAAACAGGGAGGGGACAGTCCTAGATTGAAAGACTCAGAAAAGATATGACATGCAGACGGTGATCCTGAATCGGACCTTGAACTGAGAAAAGAAATAGGTCATTGAGGACAGTGCTTGGAAAACTAGGAAATTTTGAGTATGGACAATGAACTAGATGACAATATTGTGATTACGTTGACTTTCTGATCTCTGTCACCATATTGGGTGTGTAACAGCATGTCTTTGCTCTTAAGAAATGCACCTGATGTCTTTGGGGGCCAAGTGAAAAATGAGGTGATGATTGGAGGTCTTGGCTCTGATCATAGCTGCAAAAGAGATCCAAAGTTGCTTTTTTTTTTTTTTTTTTTTTTTGAGACAGGGTCTCACTTTGCAGTTCAGGCTGGTCCTGAGCTTACTATGTAGCCCAGGTAATCTCGAACTCAGCAATCCTCCTGCCTCTGCCTCCTGAGTGTTGGGATTACAGGCATGAACCACCAGGGCAGGCACTGTGGTATGTGGTACTGATGGGTGGTGGATGTGAGTCACCATGCCTGGTATTGTTGTATATGGTTACCAGGATCCAACCAGGGATCTTGTGCTTGCTAGGCAGACACTGGAACCACTGAGCTAAATCTCTGGCCCCAAAGTTGCTTTCTTAGGGGATTCCAGGAAATATATTCTTGGGGAGACTCAGGTATTTGGAGAGAGATACGGTGTTGTCATGCCCTATGAACAGACCCAATTAACCCTCAGAACTTTATGAATGATTGTGGGACAGAAGCCTCCAAACTTCCTGCCTCCATGCCATCAATTCTCCATTGATCAGAGAGCCAACTGAAGGCATAATGTTCTTTTGTTTACATACTATCTATGCTCCCAGTCAAAACCCACTGGAAAATACATCAAAACAAAATTAACTTGACAGGGAAATGGATATTTGAATGAAGCTTCTGCTTAAAACAATAATTTATCATGTTCCGTCGCACATCTGCACAAAACCAGGACCACGGGTGGTTTAGCTAAAATGAGGGAATTCATTACGACTGCAATGTCTCTGGCACTCACTGCTTGGGGGCTGGGGGTGTGGGGAATAAATGAGGGAACAGACATGGAGCAGGCCCCACACGGGAGACAGACGCCGTTGGACCCTTTTCACGCCAGGTCTCACTGAGTTCTCCAGAGACGCCCCACTCCACAAATGAGGAGACTGGAGTTCTGTGGATTCGAAGGGTGGGTTTGTCATTCACTAGGAAGGGATGTGCCCAAGTCTGAAAGTGGGAAAAGTCATCTTACCCTCATCAAGGCAGGATGTGCCACCTCTCTTTCTGTGTATCTTCCTGACCTGCTACAGGCCCAGAACTGTTTCTGTGGGTGCGAACAGCCACAAAGCCGGTCTGTCCTTTCCCAGGATGCATAGTTTTCCTGCGTCCTTAGTGATGTCTTTAAGTGAGTGGGTAGCCACAGATAAAGCGGCATGGACTAAGGAATCCCAGAGGGCTCAAGGAGGCCCTCCATGTAATTTACTCATTCCTTCTAGAAATACAAATCGAGCAAGTACTATGTACTGGACATTGGGAATATAATATTCCTAGATTCTAGTTCCTTCAAATCTGGCCCCTGGACTAGCAGCATTACTTGGGAACTTGTCAGAAATACAAATTCCCAGGACCCATTCAGACTACTGAGTGAGAAACTCTAGGGGTGGGGGCAGGGAGCAGCAATCCGGGTCTTAGCAAACTTTCTGATGCCTGCGAAGGTTGGAGAACTACTACGGTCAAGAGTAATAAAATACTGATAGGTTGTGATGGCAGTCAACAGAGGTGCTAAAAACTCTGGGGTGCGTCTGTTATGAACAGATCCCCAGGCTCCATGGAGATGCCCTCATCACTGGCACTCTGGAGCTCTGTGCTCTTTCTGCCCACGTACAGACCAGACGGTTTCATGGAGTATCCAACAAATGACTCCTGGCCTAGCTCAGCCTGAGTATCTAGGCTTGCCGGGAGCCCAGGGTTGCACTGAGGGGCTGGGGGAGCCCCTGACAAGGAATCAACTAAGCCTCTAAAGAGCAAACGTTCCCCTTGTGTAAGTCCCTTCTTCACTGAATGAGGCATGTCAGTGGGTCAACCAGGATTAAAAAAAAAAAAAAAAAACCCAAAGAGCAAAAAACACAGTAATTCAGTTTCACGGTGTCAAACTGGGCAGTGTGAGAAGTGTTTGAGAGAATAGTTCACACATTTTAGTGTGCAAATCATACGGACAGTTTACCAAATAAATGTACAGCCAACTAGGCACTCCAACGGTTTGTAGCCGGTCTGGGAAGGCTCAGAATTCACATAGGGTAACATCCCCAGCGTTTTCTTAGGGTACCTGTGGCTTGCGGAACACCCTTTGAGAAACAGTCTTGTGACATGTGCTCACAGGGGCAAATTTTCCACTTCAGTCACATGCCCAGATTTCTACCTTAAGAATCCCTGGCTTGGGCTGGGGACTTAGCTCAAGTGGTATGGCGCCAACCTTGGATGCACAAGGGCCTGAGTTCAATCCCTGATACCGCAAAAAAAAAAAAAAAAAAAAGCAAAACAATACAAAACAACAACAGCAAAAAACAATTCCTAGCTTCTGTATGCTTGGAGTCTGATTGGTGTTTCTGTGCAGTTTTCTCAGAAGATGAGTAATTACTCTTGTCTGATGGTGGTGCAGGGATTGGAAGAGACTTTGGCTTGGTTACGCAGAGGTTAATGGCTCTCTCTAGGCAGTGAAATAAGGAAGCCTTTCTCATATTATAAAAGTTGCTTTGAAATCTAATTAGAATATGAAAGTTGAGATCTCAGTCTATTTTTACACAAAGCTTGAGTTCAGCATGAATAATCGATACTGGAACTGTGAGCTGCCTGTCAGCCTTCAGTGGGGCCGGCGATGAGCTTTGTCCAAGAAGAGTCTTCAGCCATGGAGCCAGAAGCTGGAGCAGACCAGTGTTAGAGACACGTGGTGCTCTACGGGCTTGGAACAGTTTCGGGCAGGTCGTGAAATCTCCAGAGTCTCAAAGGTCCGATCAGACACACCCGAAGGCAGAGTGGGTGGGTGCAGTAGGGGTGGTGTGTGGGCCCCTCTGTTAGACGACAGGAAGAACATCACCATATTTGGCCTGCCAAGGAGCTGTGGAGGTGTTTTCTGAGAAAGATCATGAATTTTTAGAGTCAGATTCTAAGTTGAAACTTAGTCCTGCGCGCTCACTCACTGCACAGTTGATGAAATCTTAGTCTTATCTCTTCTACTCCTTCCTCAGCGTTCCCACTTGTAAAATGGTGGGACTAATGCTAATCTTGCAAATAACTAAGTGACATTGTAATAATGATAGTAGCTAACATGTACTGAGTGCTTACTATGTGCTTTCTGTGGGTTCATTATTTCACACGGTCTTTCTAACAACTTTCTGCAGTTCAGCAAGGTAGAGGAAGTTAGTAATGTAAGGAAAGCTTCAGGAGAGTGTCTGCCACAGAGTAGGAATTCCGTATTGCTTCATACCTCTTCCCAGGAGACTATTGAGGGGCTCATTTCCAGAGACATCTCCTCTGTTGCGTTTCCCGGGTAGGCAGGGATGCTGGACTGTTGGTGTTTCCTGAGCCAGGGTGAGGGTCCAGGACCCCTGGGGGGCATATCAGAGGAGCCACCACGCACAGAACTGGAGACGCTCCCACGACAGCTCCAGGGTCCCTTCCTGGGAGCGCTGTATGCAGATTTGCCTTCTTTGAAGAAAAGTAAGGCAAAAGGCCATTTTTCACTTTTAAATAGCTTTCATTCTATGTCTTAATAAATGCACATTTGTTGATTTGTGTAAGCATGATGTGGGAAGTCTGCAAATTGATGTAATCTGCACCGAGGGCACGTGTAAGCACCAGTGAACACTTTTGAATAATGAATCCCTCCTGTAAAAGACGGACGCTATTCATAATAATTCCTTGCTTTTCTCATTTTGCCGCGTACAGTAGCGATTAATCAATTTGCAATGTTATGTCACCCGCAACAAATTGCTAGCACCAAGACAAATTTATTGCTTTATGATAAAAGAACTTGTTTAGGTAGAAATAAATTAAATTTGGGGGGTTGTTTGATGTTCACATTGATGACCCAGAGAGTGGGCAGGGAGGTGAGAAGTCCAGTTGCCTATATGGACCCCACACCCCAGAGAGGACCTCAAATGTAAGAGCGTGTTTGCTCCGTCACTGGCCAGGTGACAGCACAACTCTGAAAGGAGAGAGATGCAGAGGGCGCAGGGCGGTTCTCTAGTGCCTGCCCGCCTGCCTGCCAGGCTCCCTGTGGCAGAGAGCCCAATTTAGAGCTTTTCGCGGAGGGGTTGAGACAATCAGCGACGCCTCAGGGAAACAACTCTCTCTCCTGTCTCTATTTCACCTGAATCCTACTGATCTCAATTTACCTCCAATTGAGAGTGGAAAGATTCCTAGTGACAGAAACTGGTGACAATAGTTAGAGGTCTGGGGTAAGAGAGGCCTCGATGATTTTATTTATCAAGTCTCCCAGCATATTGAAGAATGAAAAGGCCCAAGTGGGACTATCAAAACTGTGGGGCATTAAATGTTGCATTCAGCAAATGAATGCTTTTAATACATCCGACATTTAATTCTGTATGTATGTGCTATTATCCCAGACACTATCAAAGCTTCAACATGAGACCTTTGTAATATAAAAGCTGAGCTGAATGGACATTGTGAGTGACCTGAGGACATGTAGTTCCTTTTCTTCTACACTCAGTTCATAGAAGAGCAGATCAGACCAGCACTTGGCCTGAGGACCCCGAATCTGGGATGTCAGAGAAGTACTGCGCTTGAAGCCAGGACACCACGCACATTTTGCTTGTCATTAACTTATACTCCATTAATCTGAAATCTGCAGAGGCATCAGGAACTGATGTATTGATTCTGCCTTCTCCCAACACATGCATGCACATGTGCATGTGCATGCACACTCATACACGTAGACATATAGTTACGTGTATACACATACTCAGGACCCGAACCACTTTTGAAAAGCAGTCTGTTAGGACAAATGATTTGTAAAAAGCAGGTTTCAGTTAGGAACCACATCAGTTCCTCTGTGCCTGTAAATGGATTTCTCTGTCCCAGTTCATCAAAATCCATTCCTTTCTGCTCTTAATAGCAAATCTGGTGAAAACCTCTTGGCACACTCTGTCCAGCTGCCAGGGAAAGAGCCCTGGTGCATTTCCTGGGCCATGGTCACCGTCATCCTTGTCTCACTTCAGGGCGAAGGGGGCTGGGTACAGACGCTTCCTGCTTGTGGAACTTTCCGCAGGGTCTCTGCAGTCTCTGAGCAGCCTCTTGCCTGTCCCTTGGCATTGGCTCACATCAGTCCGGACTCCTGGACAATGGCAGTGGAGAACTCAAGCCCTCTGGTGGCCTTGTGGCAGGAGCGGCCCCAAAGGGGATACAGCGTAGCCATGGAGTGCTGGATTCACCTGGTGATGGCTTTTTCATCTTCCACTCTGCCTGGTCTTTGGGCTCCAGTCAGCCCAAATTTGCTCATGCGCCTTTTCAGGCCTGGCTACTCCCTGGCACCTCGTTGGTCTGGGGTCCTGGAGAGGCTTCTGGCCCCCTCTGGGGCTGTGCTGCCCCCTGTTCTTGCTGCCCGCCTGCCCGCTGGCTAATTCTGATTATTTCTCTTTCTCCCTGCTCTCTTGGGCGCCTTTATTCCTGACCATGCATTTTCTCTGGACTCAGGATTAAAAAAAAAAAAAAAAAAAACCCACACTGCTAATATCCTTGTCAGCCTTTTCCTGAATCATTGCTGCACCACTCCAGGGAGCCACGGGCCAGTGCCTTCTGACCGGCAGACTCCGTCCCTGGGCCTCCTGTCCTTGGGGTCTCGGGGCCTCGGGCTTGGTTTGCCTATTCCCGCAAAGCCAAAGCCCAGAGGCCTACGTCTTCTGAGAAGATACCAGCAGAGAAGGCCGACTGGCCAAGAACTGAGAGTCCAGCAAGCCCTTCTGACTCACAGGTGACTGCTCTTAACTGCTTTCTGTTTCTTAAAGTTGGAAGAGCTTTGCTGTCTGTCATCTCATGTGCTGGTATCGCTCCTCTTTTACAGATGAGCAGCCTGGATTTCAGACTGAGCGGACTGGCTCAGCGGTTTGCCTGAGGCAGCACCACGTCCAAGGGTCAGTGCTCCGGTCTCCACTCGCATGGCCCAGGTAGGGGAAACAACGCTCTCCTGTGACAGACAGAAAACGGAGGCTGCAGGGGCTTCTGGTCTCAGATCAACACAGGTGCGGAGGTGTTGCTTGAAGCGGGATTTAGGCAGCCCAGACTCCAGGCAGAGGCACAGAGCCAAGCTCTGCTGCCTCCTGTAGTTGTGGTCACAGGGCCAGTGCTTGGCTCTGTGGAGGGTCTCCATGGCAAGCCAGGCTGGTGTGGACAGGGGGAGCCCTGGTCCAGGCGCTGGAGATGAGCAAGGGCTGTCCTGTCGCTTTCCTCTCTGGGTGCTGTGAGCTCGGGGCTTGGTGAGGAGCTCGGGTTTGCATTTCAAGGGAGCAGACTTTTAACTGCCTCAGCTCGGCACCCTGTTGGTCCATCCTGCACTGCTCTGGGAGACAGACCCATAAGGTGGGCTGGCAATGGCAGTTTCCACACGTTCTGATTTGGTCCAGTCTCTTTAGAGACACAGGAAGAATGACCCAGTTAGCACATGTTCTGTGGTCCAGGCAGCTCTCCCTGACAGTCCAAGCAAAGCTGGCTCCCTCTCCTTGGTCTCATGCTTCCTGTTTTGCTGAAAGATCACACTCATGCTGATGGGTCAGATTGTTACCCATCATCCCTCACTGCAGCTTAATTTGGGCATAAGCCCCTTAATGGAGGCAGGATGCCATCACTCGTGAATAGACACAGAACATGCCCAGCCATGGTCATCCTCACAGAGGCACAACCATACACAGACATTGACCTACATGCCACTCACAGGTACTTCAAGACGAGTCTATTGATGGGCCAGAGGGTTTAGCCCAGTGGTTCTCACGCCTGCAAGGCAAGCACAAGGTCCTGAATTCAATTCCCTGTACCCTCCCAACAAAGACAAATCTGTTGGTATCTAAGCACATGACTTCTGCCTGGACACGTGCCTCCCTGACCCCAGGTATTCTATGTGTCCTCTCTAGGCCGAGGCCAGAGCTAGCCTCTGACTCTTGGAAAGTTGGCTTGCTCAGGCTGGAAGTTTGTTGGGTGCCAAACTCCAGCCCTGAGGACTTCTTCCTGGACAATCATCTCTTCTAGCTGGGCCCTCTTTTTTCCCCTTCCCCAGTGACAGCCCATCTGAGACAATCTCTAAGAAGAATCTACCCACCCGCATGATACTGCCAGTCAGATGGGATCACTCTGAGGGCCCCACAGCCCTGTCACACCCCAGCTTACCACCTCAGCACTTTCTCTGTGACCCCAAGGTCAACTCTTACTCGTTCAGTGGTTCATCCCTCTCACCCCAGTGTTCTGCTTCCCATCCCTGCCTGTCCTGGATGCTGTGGGCCCATGGACAAGCAGGCTGAAAGGAGGAGGGGCCCCCAGGAACCCTACAGAACTTTAGCTTGTTCCTTGCCACACAGACACCATGCATCCTGGCAGGAGGCACAGAGTCAGATCCTGTGGCCTCAGGGGTGTGGTTTGAAACCCCAGTTTGGCTTCTTCCCAGCAGTGTTACTTTGGGTAGTCACCTGGCCTTGTTAAGTGTCAGTTCGTGCTCTGGAAAGTGGGCATAAACATGGGAACATTATAGGATTTGGGGGAGGATTCGATGAGATTAAATACATATGAAAAAGAAGTCAAAGGGCAAAGTGCTCTAAAAATACCAGTAAGTGAGATCGGTATTATAGCAATTGCATTTCCCGGTCCTCCTGGCCTCCTAGGGCCCTCTGAAACTCAGAATATAGCTTCAAAAATGGCTCAGCCTCTATCCTCCAACAGGGGAGGGAGGCAAGAGTCTGAGCAGGGTCCTGGGGCCTCTTTTGCAAAGCAGGAGAATGCTGGGTAAGAAAGCAGCTCTTTGCCCAGGTGTGTGGGACACTCGTCAGTTATTCCTTGCGGGTCCAAGTGACTACTCTTCGCCTGTGAAAGCGGGAGGAAGAGGAGGCCTGGATAAGGAAACTACATGAATAAGGGTCCCATCCATGCTGCTCAGTTTCATATATTTTGATCCACTCGCTCTCAAGATATTCCAAGGAGGCTGTATCACAACTGAAGAAGGCACAGTTCAAAATCAGCACAGTCCCTAAGTGACTTTCACATACCGGGCTGCACCCAGCCTCCCAGACACCTCTGGGAGTAAGCAACAGAAAAGAGAAACGGAGTTGAGATGATAAAACTGGTTCCCTGCCCTGGGAGGCAAGAGGCTGAACAAATTCATCCCACAAGCAGTACTTACAGTGACGTTTACTCCACAGAACAATTTAGACAAAGACCTAGTTTTATGCAGCCAAATATGAAATACAGCTTGTGTCTTAGGACATTTGTATAAAAGGACTATTTCTTTGCTGTCATAGCCTCAAAGCCAACTCTGCTAGGAGCTTTCTCACCTGAGGATGAAGCCAGGCTGATCCAAAAGGCAGAAGTTTGAGGAGATTTCCTGCGAACTCACTGGGGATTCTGGTAAGTTCTCTGCACATTCTCTGTCTCTCTTGCTGGGGATAGAACCCCGATACTGTCATCCATAGCCTTTTTTGTTTTTTATTTTGAGACAGAGTCTCACTAAGGGGTCCGGGAGGAACTTGAACTCGTGGTACTCCTGCCTTAGCCTCCCTCACTGCTGGGACTACAGGCATAGATCTCTGTAACATCTCTTTCTCTTACCAGCCCTCCATTTTCCCACCTATAGGAGGGCATGGTTTTCTGAGGGTGCTTTCTCCGAGTGACTTCTAATTCCTCCCAAGCCCTGGTAGATTGTCCAATGTAGAACTCAGGTTAGAGCAACAAAATGTTTTTCAGACTTGTGAATTTCCTTAGTAGAAAATCCTAAGAGAGCTGACTGTGTGAGTAGCATTTGGTTAGTGCATTGAGAGAATTTAAGAATAAATTCCTATCACACGTAGGAGCCTAGGTCTGACTCCGTGACTGTCAGAGAAGAAAAATTTTTGGTTTCTAAAGCCCGTGTCCTTGCTGCTGATTTAAGTCCTAGCTGGCTGTCCCTTATTTAGAGAAGGCTGTGAGCCTCCTGGTCCAAGGCCAACTGTCCACCTTTGTCCCTGATAGACGTGACTGAAAAGCTGCAGAAGAGCGAGCGTGGGGGCTGGGCAGCAGCTTTGGCGCCTACTGAGGGGGACACACCCCTGGGGCAGCTGCTCTTTCGGTGCGTGGGGGCGCAGGGCCGGGAAGGACATCGGACTAGGCTTCTGCTGCCAACAAATCAATATGTTGACAGAGCTGCTCTCCACATGCGTCCACTTAAATACTCGTCCCGGCGTGGGAGTCGGGCTGACCAACTCCTTCCGTTTGCCAAATGCAAATGCATTAACCTTACAATTGGGTAATCTAATAAAAAGGATCAATGGTCTGATTCGGTGCTTATGGAGTCATTTACTGCAAGCAAGAGCAATTTAGCCAGGACCCACATGGGCAGCTTGGGGGAGCCGAGAGAAAAGCTTTAGCCGGCCTGTGTCTGCTGACTTTCCCTAGGCACGGCCCGCTCTGGCTGGAGAGGCTGGGCCAAGCCTGCAGGGGAATGAAGAGGGTGTTATTCATTCATTACTGCCACTTTAATCACTTAGAGGTTCAATTAAGTATAAATCATTAGTGGTATTTCGAGTTACTTTTTCCAGGCCCGTGCGTAACACACTTGACTGGCGGTGGGGAGCTTTCTGTGACTAGATTTAGCGTGCGACTGAGCAAGGCAGTCATATGGGTTTTTCTGCTATGAAATTGATAAATGAAGCGGGCATTCGAGGTACAGCAGTAATTTCTGTGGTGCAGTCAAGTGCTCGCTCCCTTGTCTCCGCCAGCAATGAGGGCATGGGCCCCTTTAATACGGCGGCTTTCCCTGGGGGCCCCAGAGGCCAGGCTGGGCTGTAGACCTAGGGCTGATTTCCTTACAGAAGTTCCCAGAGCCAGCCTTGGTTCATGAGTGGGCATATACCTAGGGAAGAAAAAAAAAAAAGGAAAAGAAAAAGTGAGCAAGAAGGTCCTTTCACCCTCATTCGCCATCGCTGATGCTGTCATGAGTTTTGCAGAATAGGGAGCCGCAGCCGCGGAAAGACACACTCCGGCTGTCTGCCGATCGCTCCCCTGTTCTGAGGCGTGCAGTTGTCGCCTGTGGCTGGCATCCCTGTCTGGGAAGCATATTTTCTCCTAATCGGTTTTACAGCTCTTTTAAAGTAATATGTCAGATCATTTTCCCCATATACATAGTTAATGAAAGTAACCCTACAAATTCATTTTAAATAGATGGAAGTTGTTATAACCCTGATCCAGAATTTATTACATTCATTACAATCTTGCTGAAGTAGGTAATGTAATGGACTATTACTTTTATTATCTTTTTAATCCCTCAAAATTATTAGGAACTGACTAATATTTGGCATCACCCTGTTAATGTTTAAACAGAAATTGATACTTTAATTCGTCTAATAAATGACAGAGGCACTTTGAGTGGAAACAAAAGCCTGATGGGATTTATCTCGATCAGTCCCCAAGACTTTTAAGTGGGACTCAGGGGTCTGAGCGCAATTATTTCTAGGTAGAGTGTCTTCATTGAGTACTCAGAAAGCACAGGGAGCAGGGGCGGAGTTGGTGACACAGAGCCCCAGACGGACAGTGATGATAACAAGGCAGAAACGTGAGAGGGAGAGACATTCGACTTAGATATCCAGGTTCTAATTCTGATTCACGAAAAGCTCCTACTTGCAGTGAGCTCTACAGATCTTTTCCTTCCCGCCCTTCATCTTCCCCTCCCCTCCTCCTCAGATTAAAGAGATTTTTCTTCATAACCATTCCTGTTAGTAATCAGCTTTATGGCTACGAATTCTCAAGTGCTCTAGAATTTGTGCTTCGCCGAGACAAATGATTGGGCCACACTCTCCTAGCTGAGAGTGAAGACCCTGCTTGCTCCTTGGAAAATAATGATGGCTACTTGATTTGCAAATTACCAAATCTCACCGTGAAATGGGAGGGGGCGGAGCACTGTGGTATCTCTTCCAGAAGAATCTGTGTTTACCCTCCAGAGCTCCGTTTCCTGCAGGGCTGGTGACAGGTAGGATTTAGTAGAAACTGATCTCCTGCACTTTCCTGTTTTCACAAGGCAAAACGCAATGTTAGTTACTTAAAGACAACAACAATAATAAAAATAAATAAAAATCCGTAATTCTAACACGGCAAGAAGAACAAAGTCCTCATCCTGGCTCGATGTTAAAAGATGAAAGGAGATACATTTGGAGAAGGAAGCGTTGGCTTTTTTTTTTTTTTTTTTTGGTCACTCACAGGCAAGGGCGTGTTTTCTAACAAAGACTGCTTCCAGTTAGCAAAGTCACTAATTAGAGCAGAAGAGCTCATTAGAATTTAAAGCTTTCTTTACTGGGTAGCATGGCTTTGCTCTTTCTAAATTCTCCGAGTTTCCAAAGCAAGAAAAGTATTGATGAAATTGACTCAGCATGAAATGTGCCCCGTTTGTGCGGATCTGTAAAGAGTCGGGCTTCTTGGTTTTCCCAGCAAAAGAGCCTGTCAAGTGTCCTCAGAGATGGGCCCCGGCCGGGCCGGGCAGGTGAGCTGGGGACAGCGTCCTGCCTTAGTGAGTGGAGGCACCTCTGCTATCCCAGCCCCTGTTTAAACCCATTTTGATCAATGAAGTAAAATCTGTCCTTAACTAAGTTTCTTCCAAAAGCCTTGCAAAGTGCATCGGTTGCTTTCGTCAGATGCTGATTTGACAAGGGCCACATGTCATTTGGGGCTTGATAAAGGGAAAGCGAGGCAGCTTCCCAGCATGTTTATTTTTAATAGACATAAAAAATGGAAACAAAACCTGAGGCTTTCTCATTCCTTGGAACCCTTGCTGACAGAAAAGAACGGAGCATACAGAAGTGGTAAAGTACAAATAGAGATCCTGGAAAAGAAAGGCTTTTGTTTTGTATTGTTGCTTCTACCAAAATACCCTGAGAATGTGAGGGCAGCTTTGGAATTGGGGTGTACAGTGAGCTCCAGAAGGCCCCCTGGTCTCCTCCCCAACATGAAATCACTTGCAGTATTTAGGCTTCAGTGTGTCAAAGCCCTGGCAACATTCTACTTGGGCTTAATTTTGTGGGTACAATAAACTTCATCTATTCCTACCTCATCTATTAAAATGTAGCATTGTGAATGGTGGCCATATGTTCAGAGGTGCACCCTGGGAAATGAAAACCTCTTCCTTTTTCTAACTCGTCACCGTCTACACGTAGCTCGTCTCTGAGGCCTTAGCAGATGTGGACGGCTCTAAAATAATTTTAGACACTATCAAGGAAGAAGAATGTAGTTTTCATGAAAGACCAATTAAAATACAGCAATAAATAATTAAACAGATAAAAATATCACAGCATAGGCTAGTGGCTTTCATGTTTAATAGAGCTCTTTTAAATGGATATGAAAGGGGTTAAATTTGCAACAGAAAAATAAGGACAAGAATGTGGAATAGAATTTACAAGAGAAGAAATCCAGGCAGCTAATATTTATCGAACACGTACTATGTGCTGATGTAGTTTACCTGAGATCTCTAACATTTTCAAAAACCCCTTGATGGAGGTGTTAGTACCCTCATCCCTATTAAAAGATGAGGAGAAGTAAGGCTTTGCGAAGGTAAATAATCATCCCCAGATCACACATGTCAGGAGCTGGAAGCCTGGCTTCAGCTGGGAGCCGGGCTTAGGCAGCATGAGTGAGCAGGGGCTCTGACCTACACTGGTATCGCTCTGCATAGTCACATATATAACCTCACGATAAGCCTGGAAGAAAAGAGCTCATGTTTATAAGTAACAAAGATATGTTAATTTAAAATAGCAAAGAAATTACTATTATCAAAGCAACAGAATTAAAAATGTTAATATTCAATGTTGGGAAAGATGGGTTGAAACAGCCATTCTTTTTTTTTTTTTTTTTGAGACAGAGTCTCGCTGCTCTGAGCTCACTATGTAGCCCAGGCAAGCCTTGAACTCAGCAATCCTCCTGTCTCTGCCTCCCGAGTGTTGGGATTACAGGCGTGAGTCACCACGCCCAGCACTGTGGTATGCGGTGTTGATTGTTGGTGGGCATGTGTCTCCACGCCCAGCATTGTACGTGGTTACCGGGGATTGAACTCAGGACCTTGCGCTTGCGAGGCAGGCGCCAGAACCACTGAGCTAACCCTCCGGCCCAAAACAGCCATTTTTAAATGTATTACAGTTTGACAATAACTTGCAAGAGTCTTAAAAATGTACATGTGATTTGACTCAGTAATGCTATTGTAAATTAATTATCCCAAGGACTTAAGAATGTAGGCAAAGCTGTAGGCATACAGGTCTCCAGTAGGGCATTAGAATTTGCTGCATCCTCTATATAGGGGGATGGCTAAGTACATTATAGTCTACTCTTTTAATGATGTTGATAGCCGTAAAAGTGGAGCTGTCAAAGAGGCCCTAATAATGTGGGAAAATGCTTACACTAAGTGAAAAAAGTAGGATACAAAATTGTATGTACATTTTCAGCTGTGTTAAAGGTAAATTTAGGGGGTGGAGGTTGTGAGGTGAGTAGGGGAAAAGGTGAGAAATTGTATCATATACTGGTACAAATTCTCAATATTGACTGTGATCATGATGTGTATATACACGTACCAATAAAGATAAAAATAAACTAAAAAAGAAAAAAGAATAGAAGGAAGCAAAAATATGAATAAGATGGTTGAGTCTTTTTTTTTTTTTTTTTGAGACAGGGTCCCGCTTTGTAGTTCAGGCTGGCTCTGAGCTCACTATGTAGCCCAGGCAAGCCTCAAACTCAGCAGCCCTCCTGCCTCTGCCTCCAGAGGGCTGGGATTACAGGTGTGAACCACCATGCCTGGCAACTCTGGTTTTTGTTATCACAAAATACTAGAGACTGGCTAAATTTACTTTTTTTAAACAAAGAGAGAGAGAGAGACTTATTTAGCTTTGACTTATGGAGGTACAAAGGCCTGTTGCTGGCCTCTGCTCAGATCTGGTGAGAACCTTGCAGCTGATGGCATCGCGATAGCAGAAGTGGCAGCATGGCAAAGAGATCATATCTCCAGACAGGAAGTTGGGGAGAGACAGGGGTTGCACCCTTTCACTGAAGGGCACTCCAATGAGGTCCTGTTTCCTAAAAGTTCCACGTCCTCCTTATCACCACGCCTAATAGGACCATGCTTCTAGTACAGGAATATTTGGGGGCCACATTCAAACCATGTCCAATCCACAGCCAAGGTGTGCTCTACACAATGAGATTTTGTGTGTTTATCTTATTGGTATGAATACTTTGCAAATCTCCTACAGTTGGTACGTTTTATTTAGGGACAGGGAAGGGAGAAGACATTCTCTATGCCTTTTAAAAGTCAGTTTAAATCTCAGAACAATAGGACAGGAATCAGTGAACCCACCAGAATACCAGGTTAAAACTAGATTACTTTGTTCTCTGGGCTTGCCCAGGACACCTGTGGGAAACCCTGTGTGTTCTTTGCAGACCACCCCCTCCTCTGCAATTTACCTACTCCTGGTGCTATTGTGAGGGTCGACTATGTGTCAAGACCCCAGGACAAGGCTGGAACAGCTGAGTGCATTGTGGATCCTCAGTAGATATTGGCAGTAATCACAGCTGAACCAATTAACTGTGATCCCATGGTGGCAGCTTTGTTAGTAGGAAGGAAGTTGGAGCATCTTGCAAGTGCCGGGAAGTATATATAAACTAGTTGTCCTGATTCAGGACCAAAAGGGTGTTCTATAGATGCTCACTGTTCTGGACTGAGAGCTGAGCTCCCAGAACCACCCACTTCACTTGTCTTTCTCTGCAGAGTGGGGGCAGGGGCAATGCTTCTCAGATGTGCTGTGGACCCGTGATACACACTCTCATCTGACTCCCTCGTCCTGGACAACTTCTTGGGGTTTGGCCCTGCACAGAACTTTTTTGCAAATAGATTTGCTTGGCTATAACTTTAAGAAGTGGGTTTCATTAGTGTCTGTTCTTCATTAGCTCCAAGACTAGCAGCTATTCTCCTGGATCACAAAGTCAATGAGTGGCAAAGCTGGCATTGGAAGCCATATTGATCTATGATAGAAGGATGGTAACGGTGGCTGAGAACATAAGCTCTGGAATGAGAAAGGCTGGTGTTTTGACTTTTTTTGTGGCATTGAGCAAGGAATGAAGGTGTCTCAGTTTGCTCATCTATAAGATGGGACTGACAGTGGTTCTACCCCTACTTTATGAAACACCAAGAAAAACAGGACCACTGACAATGAAGCTAAGCTGTAGCACTTTCTCTCACTTAGAATTTTAGTGCTAGGTGAGTGTAAAGAACTGTTGTTGGGTTGTTAGACATAGATTTTTGTCATAAGGCCTTTATACATACGTAGAAAGAAAATGTAAGTGAAATAATTGCTTAAGATGTTTGTAAAAGTTCTTCACCTTCAGAGATTAACTTAGCATTGTCCATTTCATTATTTGAAATACGCTGTCTTTGTCACATTGCAAACATTAGTTTTACCATTTTTTTAAAAAGCCTTTCCTTTGTTTTCAGATATTAAGCTGCAAATACCCATTCTGCAGATTTTGATGTGTGTTCCCGGATGTAACAATGACATCAAAACTTCTTGCCGTTAGCCAACAGTGATAGTAAAAAGCTTCTTGGCTCTGGTATGAGAACCTGTAGATGTACATGAGTTCTAGAATGTATGATAGATTTTGTGAAATAGGAAATATTCAAAGGATATGTGGTAGGGGAAAATAATGAGGGGAAAGAATAAATACGATCTGAAAAGAAAAAGAAAGCACCTGTATATAGGGGGTTGGGAGTTGTGGGGTAGGTAGCGATATGGGTAAAAATGAGAATTAACTCATTCCATATACTGGTACAAATTCCCCAATCTTGAGTGTGATTGTGAGCTATGTATAAAATGTATCAATAAAGAATTCAATAAAAAAGAAGCTTCTTGGGTGGAGAATATTAAAATGAGCAAAAGAAAGTACACATTTTAGAATTGATGAAATGTGATTCTTCTTCTTCTACTTCGTAGTAGTAGTAGTAGTAGTAGTAGTAGTAGTAGTAGTGTTTGAATTTAGGGCCTTTACACTGAACAACATTCTTTGTACATTAGTTTTGAGATAGGGTCTCACTAAATTGTCAAATTGCCCTGACTAGGCTTGATCTTGTCACCTTCCTGCCTCAGCTTTCTGGAGGGTGGGATTACAGGTCTAGGCCACAGCTTCCAACTGTTTTTTTACAGGTTTGTTAGGAGAATCAAATGAGGTCACGTGTGTATAGAATTTGTGCAACAAGACTAGAAGCACAGGGAGTGCTCAGTATCGGAGACATGCTGCCCCTATGGTTACTCGGTAGGATCTGTCTCCAGATGCTGAGCCGGTCAGTGTGCAGGGCTGATGAACAGCTGCACTATCAGGGGAGGTTTGTCCCATTTCCCTTTCTGTCCTCCTCCTCTACCTGTTTTCTGAGCCTACTCCTCTCCTCTCTTTTCCTCTCTTATCCTCCTTTACCTAACTCCCTCTTCCTTTTGCTTTTCTGCCTCCCCTCTCCAATCCTTTCCCAGCTCTTCTGCAAAAATAGTAATTACTATTATTATTATGGCTCTGTCACTGGGGCTGTTTTGTAGGTTTAGAGTGAATGGAAGTGTTTTCTTGAAAAGCTGTTCTGTCTGACCGTCCTCACCCGCTCAGGACCAGGGTCTTTTTCCTTCCCCAGTCTCCTGCTCAAAAACCTGCCCATTTAGTTAATGATTTACAGGGACGGCCCTGGGCCCTGGGCCCTCACAGCAGAGCCAGCTGGGCCCTGCGCTCCATGGGGAGGCCTCCGGCAGGATGCAGGGGTGGACACCCTGCCTCTGGGGGCTGTTGGAAGACTGGATTTGAACTGGCTTAAAAAGAAACCATTTATTCCCAGTTATGATTATTGTAAAGCAGAAGTTCACAGCTTTTACGATGAGCTTCATATATACATTTAATGGCATTAAAGTATTTGATTTTGTGCATTAAGAAGAGGTCTGAGAGCTCGCTCGTGTCCTTAGTTTTAAGTGTATTTTTAACTGCCTACAACAGAAGGAACAAGACAAAAAATGAGCTGTGGCAGCAGCGTCCCCATAAATCCTGGGCCATGAGAGACACACCGTTACTGGCTCCAGCACTGTCCAGGCAGGTGGATGCGGGAGAAGAACAGCAGAGTTTCTGTTTTCCTGGGGTCTGGGCCCGGGAAGGAGAGTGGGATCAGCTCTCTCTGCAGCATTTTCTTTCTAGCCAGCGTCATCAGAGCCAGGCCTGGCAGGGCTGGGACTGGCAGTGCTGGAAGCTGTATTTTGTACCCTTGATTGTGCTGGCTCTCCATACACACCACTAGATTTAATCTGCACAGGTAGGTGTCGTGAGCCCATTTTCCAGATGCAGAAACTGAACTTCAGTACTCCAAGATGATGTATGGCAGAGCCATTATCTGTAAAGAAGTCTTTCTGATTCGAGCTTTCAGCTACTTGCACAAACCCGGGGCCCTAAGCTCCGAATGACACCCTTTGGGGGAATATTTAATGGAGAAGGAAGAGGAAGGAGGAAGTGAGGCTAGGGAGTACAGGCCTTCGTCCTCCTCCTCTCTCTGGAACCCAGCCCTTTGGAGGCATGCATCGTAGGAGAAACAGAATCAGGGCAGAAAAAGCCACTTGAAATGAACTGCGCCCAGACAGGCCGCCATGGTGGCGTGATTGATACTGGAGCATGTAGGTGTAATGAAACTGATGCCGGCTTCTCTGCACCTGTGATTTATTGAGGACAAATTTAAGATGAGAAAGGGCCCCATACCAGGAGCTGCATCTTCCCCTCCAAGGGAGGGTGGTCATCCATCACCAGCCATTGCAAGGGCCCATTGCAAGCGGCTCATCAGATGAGCCAATAGTCTCTTTGTTGGGGTTCCTAACAAGTGTTGGATCAGCAAAAGTCTATTTATGCTGGTGGACCTTTCAGGACCAATTTGTAGTGGGTCACTGATTCTGCTGGGGTATTATCTTCTTTACTACTCGAGCCAGTTGGGGAACGCGGCAAAGATTAATGGTTTTGGCTGCTGACTTGCCGCCGCAATCTACTGCTTCTGGACCAAAGATTAAGTTTTTTTGTGTTTTACCAGAAAGGGCCCACCTTGTGTATGAGATGTGCTTTGATTTACTGACTTGCACTGGGGAAAAGAGTCGTGGAAATGCATTTGGTTATGCCTAGGACTTGGCAGATGGCTGGCTGTCAAGCCTGGCATCTATACTCTTCGCCCTGAGGGCCAGGAAACTGCTAGCTCCTGGTGCCATGGAGTGAATCCTGCAAGCTCTGGGCTTCATGAAACTAGGGGAGCCCTCGCCCCTTTATGTGCAAAGAACATTGGGGCTTTTGCTGGCACCCAGCAGCCCAGCTCTGGGTTCAGAGCAGCAGGCAGTTGTCTAAACTTTATTATTTAAAGCTGTGTTATAAAAAAGTAGTTATAGCCACTGACTGTTAGTTGGCAAATGGTTCCTGATTTTTTTAATATATTGTGCAGAAAAATATTCAAAAAGAGGGTAAAATCATACATAAGCCAACTACACAGTGATACTACTATTAATATTTTGGTTTATGTTTTCATCTAGAACTTTTGTTATCCACCAATATATGCTTGTTTTACATGATTAAATTCACATTGGGTTTATGCAGATTTTTGTTTTGTTTTATTTTTGCTGAATAGATCTGTACTCTTTTTATATGGACATTATTCTATAAACATTTCTCCCTCTCTTCATTTTAATAGGCCATCTTTCTTAATCTGTATGGAGATGGGTTTGTTGCAACATCTCCAATGTCAAAGGTCCATTCTCTTATTCAGCAGACATTTGCTCTGTGCTTTTCCGGACAGACTCTGCTGGGACCTCAGAGCTGAGTCAGACACAGCACTCCTGAGTCAAGGAGCTGGGATCGGCGCCCAGGGATGTGTGTGGGTCCTGTGAGTGCAGGTGCTTTCTCACATGCCTCTCTGTTGAGAGCCCAGAGCTCTGCACAGGATTTGCAGCCAGGCCCCCATAGCATCAGGGTTCTAGGGGAGGCAGCAAACAATTGGTCTTGCAGGATCGCGGTCTGCTCTTGGCTTTGGATATCTTCGCTTGGTTTTCTGGAGTGAATCGAGAGCTGGAAACCACCCTTAGCTCCCAGCATGGTCATCAACATGCCACTCTC
>PVIC010021661.1:0-28376 GCA_004025085.1 Thryonomys swinderianus
ACCCGGAAAGTGGGTAACCCCCCTACCTCACTTTTTAGAGGGCTTTTATGGAGCAAAGCCACGAGCTACCAATAAGATTCAAAAAAGGTAGATGGGTTGCAATTGACCAATGAGTACAGTGGGGGCTTCCAATAAGATCTGAAAGAAATGGGCAAACTGTGCCTAACCAATGGGTACATGACAAGCATAGCTACTTCAGCAACTTTTTGATTGAATAGGGTCCAATGAGAAATCAAGCCCTAGAGGGTCTTGCTTGTCAGGAGACTCCTCCAGGTGATTCAAAGTCCTGGCTCGCTGTCTGGGGAATTTACAAACCTTGCATTCCCAGGGAGGGGCTGGATCCGAATTTTGACATTCCATCCTGGGAGAATGAGGCCTGCCGGTCTCTGCTATCTGGAAGTGTAGTTCCTCACTGATGGTGTTGACCTTCAGAAGGATCCTCTTTTTTGCAAGCCTTTCCAGGGCCGACCTGTCTATCTGCCTACATATGTCTAGCTGGCTTTTCTACCTCTAATACTTCCTGCGCTCTGGCTGGAAGTGGCTGTGAGCCCAAGCCCAACCTGGGGCCTTCTCCTTCCCTCACCTGGTTCCGACTGCAGCCAGCATTGCAAGGCTTCCAGGCCCATCATGGGGCAAGAGTGACTGACTCCAGGGAGAGGTGAGACCTACTTCTTTTTTTTTTTTTTTTTTTGAGACAGGGTCTCACTTTGTAGTTCAGGCTGGCCCTGAGCTCACTATGGTGCCCAGGCAAGCCACCGCGAACTCAGCAAATCCTCCTGTCTCTGCCTCCTGAGTGCTGGGATGACAGGCGTGAGCCACCATGTCAGGCATTGTGGTATGCGGTGTTGATTGTTGGTGGGCGTGTCTCCATGCCCTGCATTCTATGTGGTTACCAGGGATCGAACTCAGGACCTTGCACTTGTGAGGCAGGCGCCAGAACCACTGAGCTAACCCTCCGGCCCGAGACCTACTTCTTTACCCACCTCGTACCCTGCCACCCACATGCCAGCTGTCGTCATCCAGAAGAGCCAGGCCTGGTGGCTTATGGCTGCCAGCCCAACAGTCTGGGAGGCTGAGGCAGGCAGATCGCAAGTTAGAGCCCAACCTGGCACTTTGCAAGACCTTGTCTCAGAATAAAAGATAAGAGGGGCTGGAGATGTTCGGTGTGAAGGCCCAAGACAGGAGAAAGGCAGGCAGGAAGGACTCGAGGGAGGCAAGGAGGGCAGAAAGCAGGTCTGTGGTGACGCCCAGAGGACCGAGCTACTGAGCGCCCTGCAGTGCTTAGTGTGGGGTGGGTTAGGGAAGACCCGGTGCTGCCCTCCTGAGGCCCTGCTGCCACTGTCGTCCGGGTCCTGGAGTGGGGGCCCAGCAGTCCGGCCCCGCCCCGCACCTCTCCTCGCCTCGCCGGGTGCGGCCGGAAGCTGATGAGCTGCTCCTTCTCCGGCCCCTCCTTCACTCAGAACTTGTGGGGGACGATGCAGCTAAAGTCAGTAGACGCGGCCCTGGGGACAGGACCTGCGGGGCCGGGCGGGCAGGCAGGACGCGGGCGCAGAGCGGGCACGGACCTGACGTTCAGCGGCAGCCCGGGCAGTGGGCGTGGCCGCGGTTGGGCAGGATGGCTTAGACCGCCCGGCCCCAGGCTTGTCCAGCACGGTGTCCCTGCAGAGGCCGCACACCACGGCCCTGCTGTCCTCCTCCCGGCCCTGCGGCCACAGGGAAAGTCAGACACCCGGACCGGCCCTCCCGGAGGCCCGGCGTGCCGCCACCGCCCTCTGCCACCAGCCCGGCCACCTGTGCCAGGTCCAGGCTCTGGAAGGCTCTCGCCAGCTCCTGAACGAGGTCGGACCCGGGCTGAAGCTCCTGGGTGAGGCTGGGGTGCCAGGCAGCAGCTGAGAGGAAACCGGACCTGTCACCCCTCGCGCTGTGCCACGCAGGACCCTGTGGCGGCCTCAAGCCCCGCCCCTCACCGCCCGGCTGCGGGGCTCCCTGCGGGGCCTCGGGCCTGCGCTGCTGTGCTCTCCGGCCACTACCACCTTGTGGGAAGCGACCAGGTCGTCACCGTGAGGCCTGGAGATCTGCACTGGGTGCTGCCCTGACTAGGAGCTCATAGTTTGCACTGTGAGCGGCGCTGCCCAGCTCCCGGGAGAACTGCGGCCTCGTCCTGAGGACGGGATCTGTCTAGCTGCTGCCTCGGTGCCGGAGCAGTGGGTGACAAGAGGTAAACCTGGCCGGGGGGCGCCTTCCATTGCTCCTTCGGTGAGGAATTTGCTGTTCTGTCCTTACTGATTAAGTTGCTTTACCATCTTTGCTAGATTTACTGACCATGCACTAATGGTAAAAGATACTGCTTTAGTGATTAAATAAAATGACAAAGAGAAGTAACTTCTCATGAGTAGAAAATAGGGGGATGTTTAAAGAAGAACAAAGACCTGAACCTTGAGAGGCACAGCTGGATTCTAGCATGAGATAAGGGACCTACTAAGTGCCTGGGGAAGAAGTTTAGGAATAGGGAGGGCACATTCCGTAGATTATTGGATGGTCCCTGGTGGACAAACTTATCTCTGCGCCACCTGTGAATCAAGGTTGTGATAACTGTCCATTTTTTTTTTACTACTATTTACCTCACTAATTGTAAACATTCACATGCGGGCACTCTAGCTAGAAATACTATAAAAGAGCACTGAAAAATAAACTCAGGGCCCGCTCAGTATTGACTGAGAGATCCTCCCCAGGCCACTGTTCTGTCTTCTTCCTTTTCTTAGCCACACCCCCTCGACTTCGCAAACCCGCTGTTTTGTCCAGCAGGGTCACCACCTGCTTGGAGCTTTCTGTTTTCCAATACTGGGGCTGAATGAGGGCCTTTGCACTGAGCTACATTCTCAGCCTTTTTTCTTTACTTTTTATTTCGAAACAGGGTTTCACTAATTTGCTAAAGTTGCTCAGCCTGGGCTCAACTTGTGATCCTCCGCCCTCAGCATCCTAGAGCTTGCAGATCACCAGGCGTGTGCCTCTGCACCCAACAGCACACGGCTGTTGGATGACCAGAATGGATTTAGTACCAGCTGACAGGTGCCCTGAGTGAAAAACACATGTGGAATTCTGAAACTCACTAACAAAAGATAAAATTGTCTTGTTTTTTTTTTGTTTTTGAGCCAGGGTCTCACTTTGTACTTCAGGCTCGCCCTGAACCCACTATATAGCCCAGGCAAGCCTCGAACTCAGGAATCCTCCTGCCTCTGCCTCCCAAATGCTGGAATTACAGGTATGAGCCACCACATCCAGCATTGTGATATGTAGTACTGGAGATCCAATTTGGGATCTTGAGCTTGCCAGGCAGATGCTGGAATCTCTGAGCTAAATCCCTGGCCCAAAATATTTTTCTAGTAACATTTTATATTGATAAGTAAGTTGAAATGATATTGACAATATTAGATAGATAATTTTTATATGTTGGGGTAAGTAAAATATTAAAATGAATTTCAAAAAAGTTGAAGTCAGTATTTTTGAAAAGTTACTCTTACCTTTTAAAAATGTGACTATTAGGGCCGGAGATTTAACTCAGTGGTTCCGGCACCTGCACCTGCCTTGCAAGCGTGAGGTCCTGATTTCAATCCCAGTAACCACATACAATGCCGGGTGTGGTGACTCATGCCTGTCATCGCAGCACTCGGGAGGCAGAGACAGGAGGATTGCTGAGTTTGAGACTTGCCTGGGCACCATAGTGAGCTCAGGGCCAGTGTGAACTACAAAGCGAGACCCTGTCTCAAAAAAAAAAAAAATTTACTCCTTGATTCATTCTTTTTTTTTTTTTGAGACAGGGTCTCGCTTTGTAGTTCAGGCTGGCCCTGAGCTCACTATGGTGCCCAGGCTAGCCGCTGCGAACTCAGCAATCCTGTCTCTGCCTCCCGAGTGCTGGGATGACAGGCGTGAGCCACCACGCCCTGCATTGTGGTATGTGGTATTGATGGTTGGTGGGCGTGAGTCTCCACGCCCAGCATTATATGTGGTTACCGGGGATCGAACTCAGGACCCTGCGCTTGTGAGGCAGGCGCCGGAACCAATGAGCTAACCCTCCGGCCCTCCTTGATTCATTCTTTATTTCACTAGGGATTAAACCCAGGGCCTTCATACCTTCTTTCCATGTGACGGGAGAGGAAGACTCCCTTGGCCCAGAAAAGCATGCAAACAGCAGAGTCGGCCACAAGTCAGCTCTTAAATACTTAATTCCCATTTATTTAAAGTCTGTCAGTCTGTGTACACTATTTATATTAAAAACACATGAAGCTGGACTCCTAGCAAAAATATACATTTCAGTATTGGAGACTGCGGAGACACTGAGGCCCACGGCACAGACAGGGTGGTGGGGAGGGCCGGGTGCTGCCCTCCTTCACAGCTTTGGCCCAGAGTGTGGCGCCCCAGCACAAAGTCGGCGCTGGGAAGGTGCTGAGAGGCACGGGTCTCAAGCAGCGGAGCCCTGGGACACAGGGGGCCACCAGGCCGGGAGGGGCAGAGGCGGGGTCCTGCTGCCTTCAGCCATCTCCTCCCAGGGCCCCTTGGGAAGAAGAAGCAGGCAGGACACAGCAGCCCAGGTTCAAACCCAGGCCCAGGTCTCACCTTGCCCTGAGGCCCGAGCTGGCCCCAGTGGATACCACATCCTCTGAGGAGCCACGGGGGATGAGGTGCTAGTCTGAGCCACAGGACCAGCCTCACAGTCCTCGGTCACCAGAGGCTGCGCAGGAGCAGTTCCTAGGGATGGGCCTGCTGGCCGCGGAAAGGGGAGGCAGCCGAGCGGCTGGGGCAATCGGTGCCAGAATGGACAGGGCGGATGGCCCCGGCGGCTCCTGCTATGTGGACACCCTGCCCACTTGGATTGCCTGGCTGTGGGGACAGAGGCTGCCTGGCACCCACTTCTCAGGGAGAGGGGGAGGGGAGGCACAGAGACGTGGGTAAAGTGATCGCAGTGCAGTGCGGGGTGTGGCTGGGGCAGCAGCTCTGCCAGTGGCGGGTGGGGCCCAGTCTCCTGCGGGCCCTCGGTGCTGGGGCTGCCGGCGGGGAAGAGTGTACAGATGGAAGCTTGGCCCTCTGGCCTCTGGCCCAGTCCCAGAATTAAGTGTGCCGTTCCTTGCAACCAACCCCTACGTCCCTCCTTCTCCATGGGGTGCAGGGCTCCACCTGGAGGAAACCCTGGCTCCATCAGGCTGGGGGTGCGGCCAGCGCAGGGGCCGCCAGCCACATTGGTCTTGGAGCCTGGTGCAGAGAATGGAAGGTCGTGGGGTGCCGCTGGGAGGCGCTCTTGAGTCTAGGGCCAGCCTTGGTCTTGGGTCAGGAGACGGCGTGGGGACACAACTTGCTCTCAGCCAGATGCCCTGCCCAGTGTCCTCTGCAGCCAGGACCCCGTGACCACAGGCTGCTGCTGCTGCAGGTCTAGGCCAAGCTTCCCTCAGAAGCCGGCCTTGGGCCCGCAGAGCGTAGTGTTTCTTTGGATGGCTCCACGATTCAGACACTGAAAATGGGACAAAGCCTGAGTGCAGGGTGTGGCCTGGAGGGGCGGGGTGAGCCGACCGCTCCTCTCAGAGAAAGGTGGGAAGAGGGTCCTGATCTAGGCTGCTGGTGAGAAACACAAACTGTCTCAGGCAAAGAGGCCAGGCGGAGCCCAGGGAGAGAGGCAGGGAGGGCAGGGAGCAAGGAGGGAGGCAGGTGCAGAGGAACTGGGCGGGCCTGAGGAGCTGGCAAGACAGGAAGCGAGCCAAGGAGCTGGGGAGCAGGCGGGGCAAGGACGGGCCAGGGAGGCAGAGGCCGTGTCCGGAGTGCGGGTGTGTGACCTGCGCAGGCTGCGCCGAGGCTCCCAGCAGCCCGCGGGACAGTCCCGCGGCCGGGCCCTCGGAGCCGGGGAAGCTGGGCCGGGTCAGTACATGTCCTTGTAGATCTCCTGCAGCAAGGGGTGCAGCAGGGTCTCGGTCTCGGTCTTCTTGATCCACTGCATCATCTGGGCATGCTCAGTGACCAGCTGCCGCAGGTCGGCCATCTTCTGCAGCAGCTTGGGGAAGAGGTACTGGGCGTCGGGGTGGTTGACCTGCAGGTGGAACTCAAGGGCGCGCAGGATGGTGTCCTGGATGGCCTCCACCTGAGGCACGTTCATGAGGCCCGGCCGGTCTGCGGGTACATGGGTGCGCGGGATCTCAGAAGGGCAGCGGAGCTCCTCTGCCCCACCCAGGGGTGACCCGGCCTGGGCCTCTCCCGTCAGAAACAGCACCACTGAGCTCTGGCCTCAGCCCCTCTTGTTCGTGTCCTGACAATTGTGCTTTTCCTGACCGGGGAGGTAGAGGGTGTCACGGTTAAGAGGCTCTGTTCCCAGGTTTGAATCCTGCCTCTTCCATAGACTACTTGGAGGCCCTGGGAGGGTCACTTAGCCTCTCTGGGCTTCAGTTTCCTCATCTGTAAAGTGGGGATAAAATAAAAGGATGTCCAGGGCTGGAGGGTTAGCTCAGTGGTTCTGGCACCTGCCTCGCAAGCGCAAGGTCCTAAGCACTCGGGAGGTCAGCACTTGGGAGGTCCCAGCACTCGGGAGGCAGAGACAGGAGGATTGCTGAGTTCGCGGCGGCTTGCCTGGGCACCACAGTGAGCTCAGGGCCAGCCTGAACTACAAAGCGAGACCCTGTCTCAAAAAAAAAAAAAAAAAAAAAAAAAAGGACGACCAGCCAGAGCTGCTGAGAGGATCAAATGAGTTATAATTGTACAGAGACCTAGACCAGTGTGTGGCATGACGTAAGCTCTACGCCACCGCGGCTGGGCAGGCATGGTATTCAGGTGCAATCTGAAAAATGCAGGTGAAATACAGCCCCCCCAAATAATCTCCCTGCACATGAATGTTTCTGTCTCTTCTCTCTTCACTGCCATCTGTGTACAGAGACGGAGCTGGCCCTGCACGTGCAGCAGTGCCAGGGTCACAGATGCATCTCCCCTCACTGAGTGCAGGCCCGGGGCCCTGGGGTGCAGCCTGACCCCCAAGGCCTGCCCTCACTCACCTCCGCACAGGATGATGGCCGCGATGAAGAGCGCCAGGTCACTGTCGTCGAGTTCCAGGGCATTGAACTTGACAGCAAACTCAAACTTGGGCTCAATGATGTCACTGAAGGGCTTGCGGAGGCTGCGCAGGAACTCGTGGGTGACAAAGCCACTGCCGTTGGCCACCAGCAGCCCGTCCTTGTTAACAATGGAGGCCAGCATGGCGAAGATAGCCTCGTGCACGCCGTACTTGAGCAGGGTCACCTGGTCGTTGAGGAAGAGGCTGCTGAAGTTGGGGATGCTCTTGGCGAACTCGGTGAGCTCGCGCACGGTCTCCACCGTGGTGCACTGGCAGCGGTAGAAGACGTGCACGCTGATCTCCTTGTAGGGCGGCAGGCCGTTCACCAGCTGCTTCCACACCAGGCCCTTTTCCGCCTGCCACAGCGTCTCGATGTCGTGGATCACAAATGGCTGAAAACCAGGCCCCGTCAGAGGACAGGCCCGGGGGGCCCCGCCCCGTGCCCCCGCACCCCAGCCTGTGCCGTGGAGTCCCAGCTGCCGAGGCTGCTGCCCAGCCAGCAGCACTCACCGCCGTGTGGCTGGACTTGCCGGTGAGGATGCTGCGGGCCTTCTTCTTGGTCATGTTGAAGTTCTTCAGGTAGGCGCTGTAGATGTGCTTGGAGAAGGCCTTCAGGTCAGCCAGCTGTGGGTTCTGCGGGTGCCCCTCGCCGGCTGTCAGCCCTGCCACCAGCTTCCTCTTCTCGGCCTCTGGCATCCGACCAAAGCGGATGGCTGCACAGGGCGGCAGGGACGGTGACCGAGGAGCCGGGAAGAGGCAGCACCTAACTTTCCCGTCCCTCCTCGGGCTGGGGCCAAGGATGGAGGCTCCGGAGTGAGCGGACGGCACTGGTGGCCCTTCCCAGCCTGATCCATGAGGGCAGGTTCTGTTCCCCTACCCGGGCCCTCGTTTGTCAAGGGCCTGGGCGCCCTGGCTGGGCGGTGGCACAGCATGGCAGGGGGAGACAGGCCTCGGGAATGGGCATCCCACCTTCTTCTTTTGTCAGGGAACATGAGCGGGTAGCTCACTTACACCCTAACCCTTACTGGAGCTTTTTTTTTTTTTTTTTGAGACAGGGTCTCGCGTTGTAGTCCAGGCTGGCCCTGAGCTCACTATGGTGCCCAGGCAAGCCTCGAACTCAGCAATCCTCCTGCCTCTGCCTCCCGAGTGCTGGGATGACAGGCGTGAGCCACCACGTCCGGCATTGTGGTATGCGGTGTTGATTGTTGGTGGGCGTGTCTCCATGCCCAGCATTATATGTGGTAACCGGGGATCGAACTCAGCACCTTGCGCTTGCGAGGCAGGCACCGGAACCACTGAGCTAACCCTACGGCCCCTTACTGGAGCATTTTAACAATGAAATGACAGTATTTTCTGGAGTCCCAGTTACTCAAAAGGCTGAGGCAGGAGGATCCTGTGAGTCTGAGACCAGCTGGGGCAACAATCTCAAAAAAAAAAAAAAAAAAAGGGAAGCAGGATATGGACTGACCTCTGTTACAGAGAAAGTGAGGAAAGAAAGGATTCGCTCCGTCTCTAGGAACCCCCTAGAGACTGGGGGGGATGGGGCAACCCCAGGTCTGCCAGAGCCCAGAAAAAGCCACGGATAGGACTTGGGTCCTGCCACCCACAACTATGTGAGGCAGGTGGGCACCATGGAAAAGGTGGCCTTGCGGCTACCTGCCATGGAGATGTTCAAATCAGAGGCTCCCAGTCCTAGAGGTCAGAGCCTCTGGCTTTGCAGGAGGCCCAGAGCACGAGCAGGGAAGGCTCGGCCTCCTGGGAGTGCCAGGCTCCTGGCAGCTGACGTGTGGCCACTTATCGCCCCGTCCACCTTCAAATGCTGGGAAGGAGATCGTGGCCTCGCAGGAGCCGTGTTCCCGGCACTTCACACAGGTCTGTTCCCAGTTCCCTCCAGCCGGAGCAGTGACCGCAGGTCAGGGAAGGGTGACTTGCCAGGCCTGGCATCCACATGGACGCTGGGCGGGCTGGGGAAGTGGCAGCTTTCAGACACCAAGACCCAAGGTCAGCAGCCGATGCGCACAGTGCCTTCTGTGTGCCAGGAGCTGCTCCACAGGCACGACCCGCCCCAGCCAGGCTCTCACCGTTGTGCGACATGCCCAGGGCCAGGCATTTCTGGAAGCGGCAGTACTGGCACTTGTTGCGATTCTTCTTCTGGATCTTGCAGCTCCGATCGCACTTCTCATACTCCAGCTTCATACGGATGGTCCGGCGGAAGAAGCCCTGCAGGACCAAGGGCAAGGGAGGAAAGGCCGATGGAGCCTGCTTTCTTGTGCCAACATCCCAGGGGCACCAATGTATAAACTGCTGAAATCTGAAGGCAATAGGTAAGGTATTTTGGAAGGGAAAGGGGCAAAGTAAACCTTAACTCTTTTATTCTTGATGGCCCTGGAGTTGAACCCACAGGCACTCTACCACTGAGCCACACCCCTAGAGACTGGGTCTTGGGTCTTGACAACCTACCTGAGCTGGGCTCAAATTTGGGACCCTCCTGGCTCAGGTCCCTTGGTGCTGGGATCAAAGGTGGGCACCGCCACACCCAGCTCGCAGATTATTCCATTAAACCACCATTTACAAAATACATTTTGATGAAATGATACATCTATGAAAACATCAAGTTAGCCATAATAAATGAATTCTTCTTCTTCTTCTTTTTTTTTTTTTTTGCGGTACCAGGGATCGAACTCAGGCCCTTGTGCATCCAAGGTTGGTGCGGTACCACTTGAGCTAAATCCCTGGCCCTTAAGTTAGCCATAATACAAACGTGTGCTGCCACGCTAATAGAAGTTTTAAGATTTCTCTGAGCAAGGAAAGTGAATGTGATTTATCATTTTAAATATTTCAAAAATTTAGGGTGCAATGATATACACCTGTAATCCTAGGACTTAAGAGGCTGAGGCAGGATGACTATAAATTTAACACCTGCCAAAGCAGCTTATTAAGGCTCTCTCAAAATTACAGATAAAGAGACAGGTAGGTAGATAGGTCTGGGGATGTAGCTCAGTAGTAGAGTGTCTTTAGGTTCCACTCTTAGTGCCACATTAAAAAAAAAAAAAAGCCGGGCGTGGTGGCTCACGCCTGTCATCCCAGCACTCGGGAGGCAGAGACAGGAGGATTGCTGAGTTCTAGGCTTGCCTGGGCTACATAGTGAGCTCAGAGCCAGCCCGAACTACAAAGTGAGACCCTGTCTAAAAAAAAAAAAAGAAAAAAGAAAAGATCTCTCATGACTAGGGATTTAGCTCAGTGGTTCCCTCACCTGCCTAGCAAGCCAAGGGCCTGAGTTTGATCCTGGTAACCACATACAACAATACTGAGCGTGATCGACTCATGCCCACCGGCAATCAGTACCACACACCATAATGCCAGGCATGGTGCCTCATGCTTGGTAATCCCAGCACTTGGGAGGCAGAGGCAGGAGGACTGCCACGAGTTCGACGCTAACCTGGGCTACATAGTGAGCTGAGGGCCAGCCTGAACTATAAAGTAAGACCCTGTCTCAAAAAGTAAGATTTGTGAAATTAGGCTGGAGATTTAGCTCAGTGGTTCCAGCACCTGCCAAGCGCAAGGTCCTGAGTTCGATCCAGGAACCACGTACAATGCTGGGCATGGAGACTCACGCCCACCAGCCATCAATACCACATACCACAGTGCCGGGTGTGGTCGCTCATAGCTGTCATCCCAGCACTCGGGAGGCAGAGACAGGAGGACTGCTGAGTTCGAGGCTTGCCTGGGCTACCTAGTGAGCTGAGGGCCAGCCTGAACTGCAAAGAAAGACCCTGTCTCAAAAAAAAAAAAAAAAAGATTTGTGAAATTTTGAGGCAAGGTCTTGCTATGTGGCCCAGGCTGGCCTGGCACTCAGGGTGACCCTCCTGCTTCAGCCTCCCAAATGCTGAGATCACAGGCATTCACCACCACACCCTGCTTGACTCGTGAACTTTGGACAGCATGAAGTTGGGGGCAAAAAACCCAGAAACATCACTGGAAAAAGAAATGTAATGTTCTGTTTTACTTTCCTTCCCAATGAGCCTCCATAGGACTTGAGATACAGGAAACCCTGCCCTTTTCCCGACTGCCTTCTGAAGTCTGGTCTCCAGGGGGCGCTGGCCACCTACATCCTGACAGCGAGCGGTTGGGTCAGCAGGACAGGCCAGCGAGGAAACCTGTCCTCTTCAGCAGTCCAAGGAGATTTCACAGTGGGCAGCCCAAGGAGATTTCACCAGGGCCCTGGGCTGTGGCAGAGGAAAATGGCAGGGTGACTCAGCCTGTGCCCACGACCCTGTGTGCAGTCTGTACCTTGCACCCCTCACATGCGTGGACGCCATAGTGGAAGCCAGAGGCCTTGTCCCCGCACACCCGGCACTCCATGTTGAGGCTGCCGCCTGAGGCCCCGTCGCAGCCCATCTGCAGCTGGTCCAGCAGTGAGGGTGGAGAGGCCTGTGAGAGGGTGGGGAGGTCTGTGGAGCAGAGAGGGTGGGGAGGTCTGTGGACACACGACAGGAGGCAGCGTCCCTGTGCCAGCCAGAAAGCACCCACACCCGAGGACCTGCTTCTTCACTGGGTGCTGCCCTACGGACGCGCGAAGGCCCCAGCACCTGACAAGGGCTCCCCAGAGCCTCCCGCACCGGCCTCTGCCGGGGCCAGCATGTGGCATGACCCACAGACACAGGGTTCCAGGTGGTCGCCCCGCTTTCGAGCTGCCCCTTGCGGTCGGGCCACAGCTGGGGGCGCTCGGGAGGGAGAGTGGTGCCGGGGGTGCGGGGCCTCTGGCCCCTCCCGGAGCTCCCCGTGCATACTCTAGAGATGCGTGGGGTCTCACCAGAACCTCCACTTACTTCCTACAAACTTCGGCTGGGGTACAAATAGTGCAGGTACCGGGCATCATGACAGAGTGGTGGACTGTCTCCCCGCGTTCCACTCAGTGCACACAATCTGAACCACGGTGGTGCAGCCGTAGCTGGGAGGCTGTAGACGAGCTCTTGTGGGACTTCCGCAGGAAGCTGCGACTCTCCTGACACTCGGGATGGGACATCGGGGACCCCCCACGCCCACTGCCACACTGGCACAGTCCCTGTTCACTTGTGGGATCCAGCCGCTCGGGCAGGTGCACCTGGGACCAGTGCAGTCAATCAAGCCACAGAGGCCCTGGCACATGGGCCGAGGGCTGCTGCCCCGGCTGATGAGCTTTAGGGGTGACACAAGTTCTAAAATGGCCTGTCCCACGCTGGCACCTCAGCTCCTATCTCTAGCCATGCCAAAGGTGTAACTGTCTCCTTCAGCCCCAGACGGGACAGCGGGCACCCAGGCCCTCGGGTAAGGCAGGTGTGGTCTTCTCAGGAATCTGTCACACCTGGACAGTGCACGCTGCCCAGAGACATCAGGGCCATAAGGGCAGGGCCCAGCGCGCAGGTGCTGGGCACACGAAGGCTCAACAGTCAGGAGTCTGGGGTCCTCACGCTGGCCCTGGTGCCTGGCTCAGCACTGCGGGCTGGAACCTGCTGCCGTGGAGGGACGGAGCAGGGACAACGGAATTTCCGGCAGCCGTGTGGGAGGCAGCGAGAGGGCATGGACGAAAGCCCCTGTGGAGGCTGCTCAGGGCTGGTGGCGCTGGCACCTCTGGTCTGGTCTGGGTCTGGGTACCCTTTTGCAGATGCCCCGTCCCTCACCGCTTTCCCTGGGACCCGGGAACCCAGCCCAGCCGAGTCGCAGCCACAGACCGTGCACCGCAGTGAGCTGAGTCGCCTCTTTATTCATCGTCCTCCTGCTCGTGGGCGAGGTGTCTGGCAGCCCTGTCTAGGGCAGTGCCCTCCCTTTCTGTTCACAACAGACACCTGCTGAGCACCAGCTGGCTGCGGGGTGGCACGGACAGAGCCTGTGCTGAGCCAGCAGATCGAGGAAACTGGCTCGTGAGGGGAGGGCAAGGGCGGGGGGGGGCACAGCCTCAGTAGCAGCCGACCCCGGGCGCCCAGGCCAGGGGAACAGTGGGTGACGAGAGTCAGGAGCCCCGCGGCCGAGCTCCAAGCCCGTCTCCACTGGTCCCGGCTGTAGGTCCAGAGGTCGGGACCAAGTGTCCTGGGCTCAGGTCCCAGCTCTGGGCCGCTGGGCCTGTTTCCTCTTCTGCAAAGCGGAGCTGAGAACATGCCCCGAGGCCTGGTGGGAAGTGTGGAGCTGGCGCACAGAGGGTTCTCGGGGCAGGAACATGCTGCACATGCCATGGCCCGCCGCTGGGGCGGTGCCCACGTGTACAGGGCCCACGCACACCACAGGGATACGCTGAGGTGCCACCCCACCTCTCCTGCCTGCTGCAGGCCCTGGCTGGGAGGACTCTGAGCCCCCGGTGCCCAGTGAACGTGCACAGACTGGGGAGCAGGCGGGGCCTCTGAAGGAGGAGAGGCCAGAGGCTGAGACCGGCGGGCGGGGTGCCCCGAGGTGGCCTGGGTGCAGAGTGTGTGGCAACCTGAGTGACAGAGCTGTGGGTGGGTTTCTAAAAATAAAGCTCTGCGTCTTCCTGGTCGACCACTTGGGGACGTGCCCACGCCGTCGCATCCCCCAGCACGCGGGCAGACCCTCCCCCGCCCCGGGGACCAGGCTCTGAAGGCTCCCGAGCCCCGTCACCCTGAGCGGGGTGGCTGGGCTTCCGAGGGAGCCTTGTCCACGGGGCGCCGACCTGCACCAGGCCTGGGCTGCTGTGTATGCCAGGGCTGTATGTCTGTCCTTGTTGCCCCGCCCATCCCAGAAGCCCAGCTGAGAGTGGCTCTCAAGCGCTCCTTTAGGCCCAGTGCCGACGCCTGGCTCCCAGAACACAGGGACATGGGCACCGTGGAACCCGCAGCGGATGGAACTTCAGGGTGGAAGTTAGGTCACTGCCCATTCTCTTCTCCGCGCTGGGATGCGAGCAACTCTGCCCACTATGCGCCCGTGTCACGTGCAGCCACAGGACCAGGAGCAACAGGGCCAAGCGACTAGGCTGGAACCCCCCAAACTGTGAGCCAGACAAGCCTTCTCTTCCTCAACTTCACCGTCCCAGGTATTTTGTCACAGTCACAGAATGCTGTCCCCCACTGCCCTGCCTGCCTCCCCCAGCAGGGCGGGGAGGAGCCCACTCCGTCAGGCCCCCGAGGGCCAAGCGCGGTAGTGCCTGTCACCTGCCTTGTGCTGCCTGGGCCGAAAGCCAACCCTGACTCAACCGTGAAGGCCTGTGTATGCAGAAACGGCGCCGCGTGTTTAACGCACACCTGTGCGCCAGGAATTCTACTGCTGGACTCGCACGAAAGCACAAGGCAACTTTTCAAGGAGGGCTCCTCACCCCTCCTTTCCCAGTTGGCAGACGGGCTTGGAAGGCCGAGTATGAAGCCCGTGGTGGCGACTGTAGTGGCATTATGCGTCGCCTCGGCTGGGCTGGGGGCCACTTTTGGTTCAGACATCAGCCTGGGTTTTGCAGTGAAGGTGTTTTAAAGATGCCACTAACGTCTACGTCAGTTTGGGGCACATCTCGTAATGTGGGTGGGCCTCATCCAACAAGTGAAGACTAGCAAAAAGTCCGAGTGGCCCCCTGCAGCTGGAGGGGACCCTGACTCCACGTGTCCCGCAGGCCTGAGTGGGGACACAACCCCCACGGCGCAGGGGCGAGTTCTGTAAGCCACACCTCTCTCCACACGCGGCCCCCCGCCTGGACGACCGGCTTGGACAACCCCAAGACTGCAGCAGAGCAGGGCTCGTGCCCTAGAAGCATGCAAGTCCCGGGGCACTGCGTTGTGACCACCCGCACACGTGTCCACCCTGCCGAGGACGAGGCTGTCACAAAAGCAGGGCTGCTGCTGAGGACGATGGCCGGTCGCAGCCCTGTGTTTGGCCCTGCAAACAGCAGCCCCGTCACCCTGAGGTGAAGTATGTTTCACCATTTTCGATTACAAGCTCGGCAGACAGACACTGATGACCTCACCGCACAGGTCCCGTGCGGCCGCGCGTCCCTGCGCCCCAGCCTCCGCCGAGGGGACACGCTGCTGCGGCAGCGGCGGGGTGCGGGCCGCGGGGCTGTTCTCCCTTCACTTTGCTGGCAGAGCCCACAGGAGCAGGGCCCCGCAGGGTGAATTCTGCAGGACTCGGAGCGGGGGCACAGAGGAGCCCCTCGCCCCCTCCCGGCCGGCTGGCACTGCGGGTGTGCTGGGCAGGGACTCAGCCCTGACCCACTGTCCGCCGGCCCGGCGTCATGCCCGCTCTGCCCGCACACCCCTGAGGACTCGCTGAGTGAGGCGGGGTGTGCGGAGGCCGGGAGAAGAGTGCACGTCCTCCTCCCCCTCACTGCGGAGGGGGCAGCGCCCGGCTACAGACGGCCGCCTCCCCAGCGGGGCCCGGGGCGGGCGAGTCCCTGGCAGCCGCAGCTTGGTCGCTGCCGCAAGCCAGCGGCGAGGCCCGTCCTGCCCCTCCAGGCTGAGGACGCTTCGCGGCTGCCGAGTTCAGTACCAGTGTACAGGGCAGGCACGCAATGGCGAGCAGAGATTAAAGCCAGAGGTGCAGCTGTCTGCTATTTTGCGGGTTCCTTCCCCATTACTTGAGATTGAATTTAGGGGCTTTACATTAAGCTGTACTTCTGGCCCCTTTTTAAAAATTTGGGACACGGTTTTGTTTGCTAAGTTCCCCAGTCTGGGCTCAAATTTGCAATCCTCCTGCCTCAGCCTCCCAGAGCGCTGGGATTTCAGGTGTATACCACACCTGGCCTGTTTTTGTTCTCTGTGGGTCCCTG
This sequence comes from Thryonomys swinderianus, assembly GCA_004025085.1. NCBI lineage: Eukaryota > Metazoa > Chordata > Mammalia > Rodentia > Thryonomyidae > Thryonomys > Thryonomys swinderianus. Next base: position 15,822 of record PVIC010021661.1, read on the forward strand.
AAGGGCTCTGAGGCCGGCGTCACAGGTCCCTGGGGCAGAGCAGGGAGCCGGTAGCTGCCGAGCTGCAGTTCGGATACACCGCTTCCTCTCGCCTTGCTGGGCCCTTACTGGTGAGGAGACTGGGACGAAGGGATCAAAGGGGTGTTGAGGCCCGGCTCCCCGCGGGAGATCAGGCCTCCTGCCTGGCCTACGTGATCTCAAAGCCTTTCTGCCCCCAACACAGGAAGAGGCCCTGTTATCTCCCGAGCCCTCACCTGCCAATTCCCTTTCAAAAATGTTAAACAATTTATGTTAACCATCTGAAGAAAAGCAGTGCAAGTGTGTTTTCAGTGCAGGAAGCTAAGATGTGATCTTGCTGAGAAACACACAGTGTCTCAGGACGGGCCTCCTCCTGGGGGAACCCCTCTCCCCCCGGGAGCCCTGCAGCCCCGTCCACCCTCTCCCGGCACCTTCGGGCTGCCCAGGAATTCTTACGCAGGATTCCCACCCTGCTGGGAGCTCATCCGTCCGTGTGTCCAGACCTGCCTCATGTCTGTAAGGAGCATGGCGTGCGCCGGATGGCACTGGGGCCTTCCCCGTTCCGCCCTCAGGGCAGCGCTGCAGTAAACATGCTTCGGGGGATGCTTCTATGGCTGGGGAGCCAGCCTTTACTCAGGTGCCCTCCTAGAGGGCACTGTCGGCCACCCCTCGGGGCTGCAGCCCTCACCTCCTGGCCACAGTCCCCTCCAGCGTGGCAGCTAAGTGACACCTCATCTTAAAACACTTCGTCTGACCACTGGTGGGGCTGAAAACGCTGTGTGTCTTCCGGCCATTTCCACTTGCCTTCCTGGGCTCTGCCTCGCCTATCTGACTTTCTGTTGGGTGTCTTGCCTCGCAGAGCCTGTGGGACTGCGTATGCTGACTCCTGTCTCTGTTCCCAAGCAGCAGGTCCTCTGCCTCCACTTCCCTCCTGTGCTCAGTCTGACCGTCTCGACAGGTGGACACACTGTGTGGGCAGACCCTGCTGCAGACATTTCCACACGGCCCAGGCCCACCAGAGCCCCCATGGTGCCACAGCCGCGCCTCGCTCTGCTGCTCTGGCCCGCCAGACCCCGGCGCTCCTCACCTGTGTAGCTGCTGGAGGGAAGCGCGGGCTCTGGTCCCCCATTGAGCTCTGGGGCTCCTTCAGCCTCTGCCACTTCCTCTTTCTCCTCTTCCCGGACCTCTGGGGTCTCCTCCTGTGGCTGCTCCATGGCTGATCTCCCCTCGGTGCCACGCCTGCAGGCCTGGTCATAGCTCTGGCATCATCTGGGTCTGCGCACAGGTGGACCTCTGCAGGGCAGCTCCCGTCGGCCTGGGCGGAGGAAGCACAGGCGACACTGGGGAGGGTGACAAAGCGGGCGGCCGGGGGGCGGGCTCCAGGCCCCCACTGTGGAGGAGGCTCGCTCCAGCTCCTTCTCGGCCCTCAGGTGCAGTCCCAGCTCCCCAGGGAAGCAGCACTCGCCCTGTCACCCCTGGCCGCCCGCCTCCCGCAGCAGGTTGGTGGGGTTGACAGCAGTGGTCGTTAAGCGGACTGGGGGACCCTCCGCGGTGCCCTGCAGTCTCCAGAGCCTGTCAGAACGACTCGGGAGACCCCCAGCTCGCCACCGCCCTGGAATTCTGACAGGGGTCCCTCCCCCAATCCCCAGGCTGACCCCTAGACTCAGGCCAGGAGTCGCGGCTCTCCTGAGCGCTGCTACCGAAGGGCGGGGCCCAGCCTTCCTGGGGGCGGTGGGGAAGAGACACGAACTCTTGGCTCCTGTTCACAGCAGCCCTGCAGCCAGACCCTCTGGAGGGGAGGAGCGCTTGTGGGTGGTGACAAGTGTCCCCCTTACTCGGCGGAGGTGGCGCCAGCCATCGGCAAGTCAAGTTCGGCCAGGTGGGAGGTCAGGAGGCTCTGTGGGAGGGAGGAGCCAGGAGGAGGGGCGGATCTGCTCTAGGGTCCTCCTTCTTCCTCCTTAGGGACCTGCATCTATCTCCCCGCTTACTGGAGCAGAAACCGCGGCCCTTCGGAGACATCTGCTCTCTCTGGCTCTATTCTAGGATCGACAGCTTGGCTGTACACAGGAATCATGGAGGCATTCAGAAAACTATGGGTGTCTAGCTAGGTGTGGTGGTGAATCCCTGTAACCCCAGCCCCTGGGAAGCTGAGGCAGGAGGATGGAAAGTGAGAGCCCAGCTTGGAGAACTTAGGAAAACACTGTCTCAGAACACAAAAATTTTTAAAGGATATAGCTCATTGTGAAGGCCCTGCATTCAATCTCCAGTACTGGGGGTAAAAAGAAAAATGAGCTAAAAATCACACACACACACACACACAAATACATGCACGTGCAGCGTCTCCATCTATCCCTACAGACTTCAATCACAGTGGTCTGGGGTACAGAGAGAGGGCTCTGGGGTTGTAATTCCCTGGAGACTGTAAGGTGCAGCCAAGCTTGAGACCCTCACAGCAACCCCACCGGCAGTCAGTGCCCTCAGAGCACCTCACCCCCTTTCCCGGGGTGGGGGAGGGACAGGCACAGCGGGGAGGGGAACCGGGAGGGGCTGGCTGTGCAGGGCGCCAGCTCAGACCTCAGGGTCTCCGATGCTAGAGGCACCGGGCGACCAAGTGGGATGCAGCTGGGCACTGAGAGGCCATCAGAGACCCCGGGAGAGAAGTTTCACTTTGCAGCTGAGACAGAGACACGGGCTGGGAGGAGACAGAGAGGCCGGAAGGTGGGACAGCGAGGAGAAGGTGGACCCTGGTACCCCAAGACCGTAGAAGTGAAGGGAGACACTGGCTGGGATGGCAGTGAGGCCGCAGAGGGCTGGCGCAGAGACGGAGTGAGCTGGGCACGCACGTTTTTCTTTTTGTGGTCCTGGGATGGGACCTGGCATCCTGCCCTGCCAGAGGCTGTGGAGAGAGGAGAGCACAGCGCACAGAGGCGGGCTGAGGACTCAGGGGAGGCTGGGCAAGAGCACGGCCGGGAGGGGCCAGCGCAGGGTGCAGGAAGAAGAAAACGCACAGCGCGAGGCGGAGGCTCACACGGAACCGGCCACCGTTCTGTCGGCAGAGCAGGAAGGACCAGGGCCTTCCCCGAGTCAAAGGTGAGTCACGTGAGAGAAACTACAGTCATTAAGACAGACGGGCTGGCACGTGCACAGCCCGTGAGCATGTGAGTCAATGCAACACAGACATGCTCGCAGCTCGGCACGTTATAAAGATGCTTCCAGTCCCAGGGAAAAGATGAGTTTTCCAGTGAGTGGCATGGGGCGCTGAGCAGCACCAGGAAAACTAAGCTGGACCCACTTCTTACCTTGGACATCTATGCCCAGAAAAGGTACAAGAGCATCAACTACCTCAAGTTAAGACAAACGACAAGAAGTTGTGTAAAAATATAAATCAAAAAGCGCCGGGGACCTAGCTGAGTGTTCCAGCGTGAGCCCGCAAAATCTCTGGTGACCACATATCGTGATGCCAGGCGTGGTGACTCCCGCCCACCAGCCATCAGCACCACACACCACAGTGCCGGGCGTGGTGGCTCACGCCCGTCATCCCGGCACTCGGGAGGCAGAGGCAGGAGGATTGCTGAGCTCCAGGCTTGCCTGGGCTCCATAGTGAGCTCAGGGCCAGCCTGAACTACAAAGCGAGACCCTGTCTCAAAAAAAAAGAAAGCCCAGATAATACTCTGTGAAAAATATTTAGAACTTTCATCAGACCAAAGGCTAGTTTCCCTAAAATAGTTTGTACTAATTAATAAGTAAAAGATGAGCAAGCCAAGTGAAAAATGAGGCCTGATTTGAAAATGAACTTACGGCAAAGTTCTCCTTGCTGTGGTTGGCGTTCTGAGACAGGGTCTTACTGCGTAGCGCGGGCTGGCCTCCCTCTGGACTTCCCTCCCTCACGTCCCCTGTGCTGGGGCCACGGGTGTGCACGACCGCATCTGGCTCTTACACATGCACTAAGATGTGCAAGATTCACAATTAAAGCACACTAACATGCGAGGGATGTGGCTCAGTGGCAGGCACTTCCCTGGCATGTGCAAGTCCCTGTAACACAAAACAACAGGACGAGACCCCCCACCCCGTGCAAACGCTGACCCAGCACAAGGGAAACTCGTCCTTCCTCGCCCTCGGCAGAACGGCAAACGGGCTTCCGTAGAGGGTAACCTGGCCCCTCTACCTAAATAAGCACACACACTCTCTGACCCAGAAAGGTTACTTCTAAAATGACAGAGTCACTGGAGTGAGGTTATTTGTCAGAGTGTTATCCAACTAGTGGGGGGGGGACTGTACAGCCATTAGCGGGACTTATTAAACAAACTGCGATATGGGATTATGGACTCCTATGCAGCCACAGACAAAAAAATGATGTATATGGACCGATACAGATGCATCTCTAAGTTCTATTAATTGTAAGGGAACAGAACAATCTGCAGAATGAAGTGAAGAATTGGCACAGTAAGTGAAGACGTGCGAATCTGTAATTTGTTCATATCAGTGTAAACAGAGCCGTGAAGGCACGGACCCTGGTGCTTGGGGAGGGCTGAGAGTTTAGGCCACTCAGGGGAGATAGTATCTTTTGATCCTCTTAAGTTCAGAACCATGGGGGCGTTACATTTTCTAAAATATCAACTAAATTGGAATAAAATAAGGAAAAACTTACAAATAAGGTGGAAGATGAGAGGACGTGATAGCCGTGCAAGTGCTTGAGTATTAGTTTTTAGAAGCTATCTAGAGATGCTGGTTAACTTTAGATCACAGGCCAGTCAAGTGTACAGGGAAAAGTTTAAGTGACCACTAAGATACTAGGGATAGAAGAACTTCCGAATTATTGTGGCAAAGTGGGACAGCTTAGGAGGAAGCCCCATGGACAAGGAGGGTCAGAACTACACACAACGTGGGATCCAGGAGCGAGTCCTGCATGGAAAACCGCTATGCTCTGAGTCGCCTGCTTAGTGCGGTGATCAGCTGGGTAAGGCGTCCCTGGAAGGGGAGCTGGGTGAAGGGTCTACGGGAACTCTAAGTTCTCTGAAACATTTCTATAATAGGTCTTCTTTCAAATTAGTTTTTCTTTGAAGCTTTATGAAAAGCAATCTAGCCTTCTGGCTTCTTTTGGAAAGTGGGCAGATGTGGCCACTGGGTGCCCAACCACATGGCCAGGGGCTGCACCCAGACAGGAGTGGTGGCTGCCTGCAGCCCTGGCCAGCACTGGGGCCGACCACTCACCCGGGATGTGAAACTTGGGACTGCAGAGGCGCTGTGCCCTGGGGCTGCCTGTCTGGCTCAGGATTCTCTTTCCCACTGAGTGCCAGCCTTAGCTAGAGTCAGCCACGTGCCTGGCAAGACAAGCTGCTCCCGGGCTCTGCGGCAGCTACTGTGCACATGTGACACAATCCAGGCCAGGAATATGTAAACAGCAGCCTAGCACAAAGGCCTCCGAGAAAGCTGTTCCTTCCTAATAAAGAAAGGCTTCTGTCCTTCCCCGATTCCTGCTTGACTCAGGAATACTGTGCCCAGGGCTGCGGCCACCCTGGCATCAGGACAGGACAGGTGAAGAGGTGGGCAGGTCAGCAGGAGCCAGGGCCCTGGAGCCTCATGGAACTGCAGCACTGGCCCTGAAATGCCCAGAATCACGTGCCAGTGTTAGTTGGATTCTGTGGCACACAGACTGACAGACACAGGACCCGAGACACGTGGGACAGTGGGGTGGGCACAGGAACAATGCTGGCAAGGAACACAGCGACCACAGGCAGTTGTGACTGTCAGGGATTAGAACTCGAAAGCACTGAGCAGTGTTCTAAACAGCAAGGACCAGACACAGGTGCCTCTTGCTCGTGTGAGGAGGAAGAGGTGGAGTCTGCCCGGGAATGGGGTCCCGTGGCCACAAGGGAGGGAGACAGGCTGTGCAAACAAACAGGTTTGGGTGAGCAGAGGGAAAACCGCACTACCTTGTGCCGTGGCAAAGGTTTGCTCAGAATCCCTCCTGTCTTTGCAGCCTGGGCCCTCAAAGCTCAAGGCCCTTCAGTCACTCCCAAGACTTCCCCTGCAGGCCGGGGGAAACCCCACACCCAGGGCCTCCGGAAGACCAGATCTCCCAGAGGCCAAAGGGCGTGAGAGTGGGGGGACGGGCGGGGCCCCTGCCCCTGCTCCACCTACCAGCTGCTGCAAATTCTTCCGCCATGCGGGAGAACCATGCTCTGTTCCAGGGCTCGTGGGCTCTGGCTGGAGTCTCGGGTCCCTGGCTCCCTCACTGATGGCAGAGGAGGAATCTCTGAGGATGCCTCCCAAGCCCAGCTGTCTCTTCTGGCGTGACCTCCCCGGACACCAGTCCAAGGAGAGGGGCAGCTGTGGCCGGGCTCCTCCCAAATCCCCCTGTCCCCGAGCGGCTTCATGATTAGAGGGAACGGCAGTACCGCAGCCCAATCCCGTGTCTGCCAGGACCACGCACTTGCACGTGCCCTGACCGTCCATCCACAGCCAAGGTGGCCCCGGCTCAGCTCCCAGTGGGAGCAATACTAGCCGGCAGCCCCCTGATGCCTGGTGCAGGCCCACGCGTGGACTTCCAGAGCTTGCTGCCACACCCCACAGGGGCCCCTGCGTTCCTCCTCTCTGCGGCCCTGTCACTCAAAAGTGCATGGCCTGGCACTCTGGCTGAGAAACCCTGCTGTGAGCAATAGCTCCCAACAGGGACAGTCTCTCCTCTTTACCCCCAGACTGTGCCAGACCCCAAGGCAGGACTAAGGAAACCCTATAGCCATTAGGAAGGGTCAGCAGAGGCCCTTAGCCCAACAGGACTCTCGTGAGAGAATCTCTTGTGAAATAAGCCCGTCTGCTCTGAGCAGGGGTAGAGTCTGGACAGACTGGCACAAGACTTAGCCACAGGCTGTCCTCAAACACAGTACCAGGTGAGACTGGACCAGGAGCCAGCACAGCCCTCCCAGCACGGCTCCAGGGAACAGCGTGGCCCCGGCCTGGGGCCACCACCCTGGTCCTGCACCTGGCTGCGGGTCCCAGTGGATTCTGTCAACAGCAGGCCGGGAGAAGCTCTTCTGGCAGCTTCTGCTAGAAAGTGACCCCGTGTGCTGAAGCCCCCACGTGCTATGCCCCATCCTCAGCGTGGTGCCCTGCACAGAGGCTTGCACCGGCTAGACCGCGGGCTGCCCTCTGCCAGCTGAGGCCCACTCTCCTTCCGTCCCCCTCATGCCCCTGCCCCAGGCCCTCCGCACCGAAGCTCCGGCACCATTGCCCCGTGTCCCTGTGCTCTCCGCTCCTCCTGAGACTGTCCTGTCTCAGCACCTGGCATGGTGCCTTCCTCGAGTGCTCAAGGTGCACTTGCCGGATGAAGGGATACACACTGAAGAGTAGCCGCAGTCGCAGAGTTCCAGTTGTAGCATTTGCCCAAGTGTCTGATTCCCTTAGACTACAGCCAGAGATAAACACTCCATAGAAACTAATCTTAACCTGCTGCTATGGCAGGCCTAGGTTGGGTCTGTCCCCCTTGCCCTGTGACCTGGGGAAGATTCTAGCCCTAAAATGGAGACACTGTCACCTACAGGCCCCAAGAGGCTGGGGGTGGACAAGCATGCAATAACTGCTTCACAAAGCTGGGTGTGGTGTGCACACCTGTAATTCTAGCACTCAGGAGGCTGAGGCAGGAGGGTCAAACTATGAGTCTGAGGCCGGCCTGGACTACACCATGAGTTCAAGGCCAGCCTGCGTGGCATAGGCAGACCCTGTGTCCAGCTAATACACAGTAAGTGTCCAAGAAGCAGGGACCCGGCTGTGCGGTCATCATTGCTGGGTTAGCAGAAACGACCGAGAGCAAAGTGTGCCGAGAGCCCGGGACTCAGCAGGTGCAGGGATCCCCAGGGAGCTGCTACTCCAGGACAGGACAGGAGGACAGGACACACTCTTGACTCCTCCCCCTGCTTCACTGTGGGGAGGGTGAAGGGCAGAGGTCGCCCCGTTCCTGGAAAGTGCTGGGTCTGCTTGGGGTTCTTCCCTTTGCCCATCAATGAGTAATCAGGTGCTGACCCAGTGCCACAGTGCTCTCTGCTTCCCATTGCCAATGTGGGTCATCTCACACGCCCGGGCATGCAGAACCAACCTCGGGGACAGCCCGTGGGCCAGTCCTGCTCAGAGAGCCCGGACCAGAGAGTGCACAGTCAGGCGCCTGCCCGGCTGGACGCGCGGGCTGCCCTCTGCCAGCTGAGGCCCACTCTCCTCCAGTTTAACATGGCCCTGAGAGCCAGCCCTGAGCACATGGCCGGGGAGCTAAGCCACGCTGGGTCTTGGAGCCAGAGGAGGCCCTGGGGAGACCAGGGGCGAAAGGACTGGCCCACGCCAGGGAGCAGAGTGCTACAGTCTCTCAGGCTGAGGAGATGCTGAAGCCAGAAGAAGCCGGTGGTTTGGAAACAGCAATGGCACTGGCATGTGCGGCTCTGGCAACGGCGCCCCTCCAGCACTGTGCTTCACACGTATTTTTTCTCTCTCTTTTGTTTAAGCTTTTGAGTCAGGGTCTCACTTTGTAGCTCAGGCTGGCCCTGAGCTCACTATGTAGCCCATGCAAGCCTCGAACTCAGCAATCCTCCTGCCTCTGCCTCCTGAGTGTTGGGATGACAGGCGTGAGCCACCACGCCCAGCACTGTGGTATGTGGTACCGGGGATCGAACTCAGGACCTTGTGCTTGCCAGACAGACACAGGAACCACTGAGCTAAACCCCTGGCCACACTTACTTTCTTAATCATATGCCCCTGTGTTCAAATTCTTTGCAGGGACCACAGGGTACTTATGTACTTGGGGGAGAAGGAACACCGTGGGAAAGTGTTTTGAATAAAGAAAACCAAGTAAGATGCCGAGAGCCCCCCCAGAAGTGGGGAAAGGCTACTCCGCTCTAGCATGAGCACCTGCGCTGCTCACGCGCTTCCAGGTGGCAGCAGGGGGCACTGTCCAGGGCCCTTCTCACCTACAATCCCCACATTAGTGCTGCTGACACCCTCACCAACCCTCTGCTTCTTCCTGGCCTGCCAGCTGCTTTTACTCACTGATTCAGCACCTACAGTTGTGTGCCAGGGCCCCACTGTGCCCCAGGCTCCAAAGGACAAATGCTGGGAGGGGGGTGGGAGATGGGCAGGCCAAGAAGGGTCCCAGAGTGAGCACAGGGGTGCGAGAAGGTCCACGGAGGGAGGAGGACAAGGCTGGGGTCGCTGGGGTGGAAGCAGGAAGGCGGGGTGTTTACCTGGGGCGGCGGATCCTGGGAGAGTCAACAGGGGCTGCGCTTTACAGACCTCGGGCAGCCACACAGGACAGCTACACTCAGTTCTCGCAGGGAGGGCACTGAGAGGTGAGCGCTAGCCAGACCTGGTGCCTCTGGGCCTGTTCGGAGCAAGGACCTGCCCGTCGCTCACCTGTGTCCTCACCAGTGGAGGACACACGGAGCCCAACCAGTGGCTTCCGGCCCTCACACACACGCACGCACGCCTGACCTGGAGCAGACCTCTTCACACGGTTTCAGGGGACACGGACACCCATGTGCCGGACCCAGCAGCACACTGAAGGCCGGCCTGGCGCAGGACCAGCACCAGCCCTGTGCTTCCAGGCTTGGACTGGAAGTCTCAAGCATCGGTCAGCTCGGGAGGCCTTCCATGTCCCCAGAGTGCCTTTGCTTTTATCTCGTGTGACTGAGCGGGGCCTGGCAGGCAGGAAAGTAAGACTCCCAGGGGCGGCAGCCAGGAGGCCGTGATGAGTGACCAGCCCCGGTGGAGATGCCCCGCACCCTGCAGTGACAGTGTGGCCAGTCAGTTCGGCCCAGAGCAACCAGGGCTGTCAAGGGCAAGCTTCCCCAGGGACACTGACCTCCTCTGCCTGTTGGGGCTGTGTCACAACCTTGGAGAATCAGGAGGGACCCATCACCCCCTAACAGAGCATGGCATGTTACCTCGTCCCGGAGCCCATGCTCCTAGATTACTTCATGTTAAGTGAAGAACAGCAGAACACGGAGCTAACATCAAGAGCCTGATGCCTGCAAAGACGACAGAAGACAGAGGAAGTGTCCCTGTATGAATTCGGAGGTGGGTGATCTATTTGTTTTCAAGCCTCTGTCAGGACCATGCGTTACCTTCACCTGACCTGACCCACCTCACCACGCCTCTGCTCCTCCTCCCAGTCCCAGGCTCCTCCCAAGGCTGTTCCTTAGTGTCCTTGGCTGGCCCCAGCGCTAAAGGTCTCCTAGCTCTCCATCTACAGCTGGGTCCTCCTTTCCCGATCTCACCTGGCTTCCAATACCTTCCACACACTTAAGGATTCCAAACTTCACTTTGCGCCAGCCCATTTTCTGACGTCTCCATGAGGCTGCTCGGGCATATCACAGACCTAACACATCCAAGGCCAAGCCCCGGAACTTTGCCCTGACCTCTGTCATCTGGTGAACAGCATCTCCGAACTGATGTGGGGGTGCACGCCCACAATCCCGGCTACTTGGGGGGCTGAGGTGGAAGGATCACTTTGGCCCCTGGGTGACAAAGCAAGATCCTGTCTCAAGCAACAGAACAAAACCAGACCAACAAAGAACACCAACCTTCCAGTCAATCAAGCCAAAATGTTCAGTTAGCAAATACTGCTGGCCCTGCCTTAGTAAATACTGGCAGCCAGAATCTAATCACCCCACCCCCACGCTGCTATGACCTTGCCCAAACCAGGCTGAGGTCTGGGCCATTCGAACAGCCTCCAGCTGCTTCTCTGCTTCCACCTGCAGAGTCGCTGCTCCCGGGCAGCCTGACGATCCACTAACATGTGAGTCAGGCTGTCGGGACCTTCTGTGTGGTCACCCCAGCCTCCCACACCCGGGGGTACTTTTATTTTGGCTTTCTCCTTTTTTCACTTGTTCAGTCCAGAAGTTCACTCTGCAGAAACAGTTCTCCCTTCCCCTTCATCCCTCACTTTTCAAACAAACCTTATCACCGTTAAAAAAAGTTAAAATTAAAATGTGAGTCAGATCCTGCCTCTCCTGTGATCAAACCCCTCCTGGGGTTTCGTATGTCCCAGAAAAAGCCCATCTTTTCACTGGTCCCCTCCGCACTCTGCCTGTCTCTGTGCCACAGGGCCTTTGCTCCCAGGTTCCTCCCAGAAGACCTCGCTCTGCAGCGCTGGCTCCGGTGTCACAGCTCAGGCCCCCCGGCCCTCGGGCCCCTCTCAGCTTCAGTTCTCCCAGGATGCCCACCCTCCAGCGATGGTACTTAGTATTTTCTCATTTGCTTAGTGCTTGGTCTTTTCCCAGAACACAAACCCCACAGGACAGATTTCCATCTGTTCAATTCACACTAATCTTCAAGTCTTGGAGAGGAAGCTGGCACAGAGTAGTCCTCTAGTAAATATTTACTAAATAAGTGAACAGCTTTTTTATGATTGGAAAAAAGATGGCTGCTCAGGGCCAGTCTCAGGCAGCCCTCCACAGGCATCTGCGCTCTCTCCAGATCCTTGGAAGGAAAAGCTCACAGGATGACGATAAGCCAGTGAGGAGTCCTGCAGGGCAAATCAGTCCAGACGGGTTAACTGGGCGAGAAGGCCCAGCAGCCAAGCAGCCCAGGAAAGCTGTGTGGGGCGGGCACTTTAGCTTCCAGGCAGGGGAGTGCGGGCTGCTGACACTCCTGCCTTTGGCGTTAAGATCCTCTCACTGAGCTGCCGGAGACCCATGACCAAGGCTCAACGGAGGGAGCTGGGTGACAGCCCGGGCTCAGAGCGTGAGGGCCTGTGGGGACAAACCCTCGGGTCCTTGAAGGGCTTAGCCTCTCGGGAAGGAAGACAGGGCCAGCAGCTGGAGGCCTCAGAGAAAGTTTGAGGTCAAAGGGATAATCTCGAAAGTAAAACATCTCCCTTACAGAAGATACTGAGAGTTCAAGAAAAAAACAAAACCAAGAGGCGATCAGATTTATAAAAAAAGACGGGCTGAGGGCGTGGTGGCTCACGCCTGTCATCCCAGCACTCAGGAGGCAGAGGCAGGAGGTTTGCTTTGAGTTCAAGGGTAGCCTGGGCTGCATAGTGAGCTCAGGGCCAGCCTGAACTACAAAATGAGACCTTATCTCAAAAAAAAAAAAAACAAACCGGGCTAAGTGAGAGAGTCTAGTTAGGAGAAATGCAGGACCCAGGCGTAGGGAAGAGGGGCTGTAGGCCCCAGGCTCACAGAAAACCTTCCACACGTGTGAGGCCGAGTTCTGTTGGACTGTTGGGAAGACTAGTGTGCTTCTTGTTCTTTGTTTCTGCTTTTATCCCAAACTCTTTTCAAACTATCAAACTGTCTCCTCCACTCAGCCCCTGGGACATTCCTTCTATTTCGCAAAATGAAGTGTTGCCTGATTCTAGAATCACAAAGCCAATTAAGATCTTAAATTAAATTGCAATTATTTCACCTTTCTGCCTGGCAGGCACTGGCATTACTGCCTTTCACAGATGACAGAATGAGATGGCAGAGTGGAGTGAGTCCCCGGACCAGAGGGCAAAGAGGGGGCTGTGGCTCAACCCAGGGTCAGGGCGAGGGCTCTTAACCACCCACGAAG
>PVIC010021662.1:0-28377 GCA_004025085.1 Thryonomys swinderianus
AAAAAAAAAAAAAAAAAAAAAAAGAAAGAAAGAAAGAAAGAAAAAAAGAAAGAAAGAAAGAAAGAAAGAAAGAAAGAAAGAAAGAAAGAAAGAAAGAAAGAAAGAAAGAAAGAAAGAAAGAAAGAAAGAAAGAAAGAAAGAAAGAAAGAAAGAAAGAAAGAAAGAAAGAAATTGCACAGACAGATGCTGGTTCCTTCCAAGAAAATATTTTTCCTTGTAGGATAGAGGGAAACAATCTAACTTGGGAGGCAGTGAGATCTTGCAGCTAGAAATTTTCCAGACTGACACCAAACTCAAAATTTATAGAAGGGATTCTCACTAGTACTTAAGGCGCGCTGCATATTTGAGTTCCCTGGAGGGCTTTCAAAAGATGCCAGTGCCTGGATCCTTCCAAGATCTGATGCAATAGGTATGGAATGGGCTTCAGGCTCTTCAGGGGGTCTAAAGTATAGACAAAATTGAACCCTTAGGCTAGAATGCCAAACCATTAGCTATTTATTTAGCACTTACTGTGTACCAGACACTGTACTGAACATATTCATATTATTTAACTTACATTATCTTTATATTGCCTCAGTGAAGTCATGAAAGAACAACAGGTTATGATCCTTCCCCATGACCACAGGACTCTTAAATGACAGTGCCGAAGTTGGGACTCAAATATCACTTTGAGACCCCATGATCCTTTTCTCCAGACCTCTCTCCTTTCACATCCAATCACAATTTCCTTATTAAACACTGAATCTGTCCACAGTTTTTGACATGATTCCTTCAGCGTTACTCACCTTAACAATTTTAAGAGATTGTGTCATCTAGCTCTATTTCTTTGGAAAAACAGTTAATCTTTCAATTCACTATGTCCATTACCCTAAATAAATAAACCTACACTTTACATATAATTCATTGGAATTTTTTTATCACCTCTCCCAGAGCATATCTTCTCAAATATACCTCTGGACCTGATAATCATAATCAAGATTGTTCTAGAAAGCTTCTAGCACAAGGGATCTATCCCAAAACCACTCACATCGGCTCTAATCTGCAAATAATAAATGATAGTTGGATAAGGCCACCAGTAAACCTTTCTGGCTTTGCACAGTCTCAGGCTTAAAAGAAAAGAAAGCATTTTTCTTTATCCCTCATTACTCAATAAAGAAAAAATGTGATGGTAATTTTAAAAGAAAAGAAACAAAGCTTATATATTTAGGGGGTGGGGGGTTGTGGGCTGGGTAGGAGAACGGGAAAAATGAGAATTAAATTGTGTCATATATTGGTACAAATTCCCAATATTGAGTGTGATCACGATGTGTATATACAATGTACCAATAAAGATAAAATGTTTTTAAAAAAAGAAAAGAAAACAAAGCACTGCATTTGTTTAAATAGTACCGTATCATGTAGTCCAATGTATTAGACAGCTACCATTCCAATTATTTATTTAAAAATTAGCAGATTAGATTCTGTTTTTAAATAAGTGGCTGATTTTTATGTCCTTTAAAGTCTGTTGACATAGCGTAATGTCACTATTCTTAAGACCATTGCTTAATATTTTGAAAACTATTTCATGTGTTAAGTATTGCCAGTGAAGACAAGAAACAAACCACTGTGTTCACATAGAATGACTTCTACGTGACCTATGTTCTCTACTGAAGTGGCCATAATAGTGTTCTAATAGCAGACTGTTATTTTGCAAATCCTGTTCTGAAGTTTGTTCCTATGTTAGTACGTTATACCTCCCAAGACCACCATTCTGCTCTCCCAACTGTCTTAAATGGTAGTTCTCAACAGACTCTATTGTGACTCCAGATGAGCAGAAGCTTTTCAAATCCAATTTGGGTATGTTTATGTAAATGGCACGTGGCCATGTTAAAATACATACCTAGTTCAGTGGTAGCAACCTTTCACTGTGTTTAGTTTGACTCGATAATAACTGAATCTACTCAGGTCATGCTTCAAAAATTGTGATAACTGCTGAATACAGAACAAAAATTAAAGTCATGTTATTTTGGAAATAATAGTATTTGTAGTATATTTAGTTTCTTATAAGCTTAACTATGTCAAAAACTTTAGTTATTTGAATTAACTCAAATATATTCTTTCCTCTATGTATCACCTTCTAAAACATCAAGCTTAAAATTTAATTGGCCTAGTAATTACTCTAAAGTAGTGGTAATATAAAAAATACTATTTTTTAAGATAGGGAAAAGATATAACAATGAAGTCAAACATTATAGATAATTTGTAATGCATTACAACTAAAGTTTCACAGCATTTGAAAGCAACTTCACTGATCCAAGTAGATAATAAATCTTCATGGCACTTAACATGCAGTATAAATAATGTGATGATATGAGAAGTAAATCAAGGCAGAGGTGACATTTAAGCAATTTATTCAGTAACTCTAAAGCAAGGAATTGCTGATATCAGAGTAGCCTTTACAGCATGTCATGTTTCATTTTGAATATTTAGATAATCAAACTTAAACTAAAACGAGGCTCATTTATATAGTAAAAAATAAACCATTGCATACTTACAGTTCAGACTTTCCTGAAGTACAAGAAGCTAAACCCCAAACTTCCCTAGACTGGGCTGCATTTGTCAGCTGAGCTTTTTCATCCGGTCGTGGCGTAATTGGTTGGCTTCTCTTCTTTTTTATATGCACATGTGGTGTAGGGTTTCTTTTTCCTCTTTTCTTTCTTTTTTCAGTATGTATTTCAGTATCCCTCAGACTCCTCTTAAAGATATTAAAAGATCCCACCACCATGCAACAACTTGACACTCAATTACCACATAACTTTAGGAAATTACATTTCTTTATGAATCCCCTCCAACTTGAAAATTGAAGAAACTTTCCATCACCCTCTAAAACAAAGTTATAAATTGTAAGCAGAAATAAGATTTTCTTGTTTTTCCTAAGAAATTATGTGTATATGCTGTGTGGACTTTTAAAGCATAAGCATTGGATTTGCTTCTTTCTGGATTTGTTTTAGAAATTGTTAACATAAAATGCCCTTTCTATACTAATTACTCTCCTTTTCTTAAATTTTATTTGATCTCTCCAGTATCCTTCCATATTTTTATGTAGACCTTTTTTTCAATTGAATTCTTTATTGGTACATTTTACATACAGCTCACAATCACACTCAACATTGGGGAATATATGACATGAGTTATATATGACATGAGTTAATTCTCATTTTTACCCATATCCCAACCCACCACACAACCCCCACCCACTATATACATGTGCTTTTTCTTTTCAAATCATATTTTTTCTTTCCCCTCATAATTTGGATTTATTTTCTGAAACAATCTTATAATTTCAGAACTACATGAAATTTGTGAGGATATTCTCCCCCTTTTAATCAAAATGATAAGTTTATCTAAATTAAAACAATCTATATTTTAAAGAAAATAATGATGGGATTCTGCAGTTTTTGCTTTGGTCCTAGTCCAGTATTTAACCACTATCAGTTATCTGTGTAACTGCTGATCTGGCAGCTTAGTATCATTTCCCTTTTCCTTGGTGTCACTTAGAATGAAAAGTTTGCTTTTATCCTCCCCATAACTGTTACCCTGCAGCTCTGTTCGAGTAAATAATATTTCATTAGTCTGGCTTTATCTAACATTCTAATTATTTCTAATTATCTGTTCCTGAATATTTTCCAGAACTTTTAGTTTATTATAACTATAATGCATGGGACATTTTTATTTTTCTGTATTAGTATGCGTTTATAGTATGTAATGTTTACATTCCTTGTACGGAGCTGGGACATGTACATAACACATCTAAATTCCATTTTGCATTTCCTTTCCTCCCCTCTCTGTGTCTTGGGAAACTCTTGAAGTCAGAGATGTAGGCAAGGACTTTGTGAACAGAGCCCTGGTTGCACAAGAACTATTACCAAGAATCAAAGAGGATTGGATCATATCAAATTAAAAACCTTCTGCAAAGCAGAAGAAACAACAGAGTAAAAAGACAACTTTTACAGAATGGGAAAAATTTTTGCCAGCTATTCCTCAGACAAAGGACTAATATCTAAAGTATATAAAGAACTCAAAAAACTAGACCCCCCCCCCAAAATAAGACCCAGTCAAAAAATGACCAGGTGAAATGAACAGACACTTCATAGAAGAGGGGCAGTATTTTTAAGTTGCTAGCATAAAAGTGTTTTGTAGCCCCTACCTCCCCCTTAGAAACTCTAAGAAGGACAGTGATTACCATATTGAACAGAGAGTGTTTTGTCTTATTGCAGTAAAGAATACATAACATTAAATGTATCACCTTAACTGTTTTCAAGTGAGTAATTCATTGGTGTCAGATATATCACATTGTTGTGCAGCACATCACTAGAACTTTCTCAAACACTGCCTCTTTCTCTCCTCGACCCCACCCCTGGCAACCATGACTCTACTTTCTTATTCGTGATTTTGATTTCTTTAGCTACTTCATAGAAGGGGAAGTACATAGTACTTGACTGCTTTATTTCACCTAGAAAAGTATCCTCAAGATTCATTCACATTGTGGCATATGACTGGTAAGGACTATGTGATATTCTACTGTGAGACCTCCTCTTCTTAACCATTCATCCATTGGTGGACATGTAGGTTGCTCCTGCCTCTTGGTGTGTGTGAATAATGCTACACTGAACATGGGTGTACATGTATCTCCTCAAGTTCCTGGCAGGACTTTTATATGATGAAATAAATGCTTTCCTATTAGTTTTCTGTCTCAAAAAAATCTAGTAGAAATATTTCTTTCTCTATCACACTATCTCCCTACACCTAAACCATCCATTTTCACAATCCCTGTTGTGCTTTTGATGTCTCTCTATTTCTCACATTGTGACCACATCTTCTCTTCAGTGTGAGTCAGCAAGGCTACCACAAGATTTGCATACAATCTTTTTCTAGTACTTTATATGAGCTTTAACTATTCGTGCCGAACTTTTTACTTTGTCTCAGCTAAGTGATTTTAGCTCATTTGTATACATCCTCTTCCCCTCACCCTTCCTGGATGTTTTTTGTTGATGTTGTAAGCTTTTCATTTATATAAAGATTGAAGTAGAAAAGAAATATAAGTCCATATGCTCATTTGGTACCTTCACTTACTGATGTCATCACCCTGTCTTTTTCTAAATACCAGCCCTAGTGAATTTGGCTCACTGGCTCCTCCAGTCGTGAGCCTTATTTAGCTAAATTCAGAACACCTGGGTTCAAATATTACAATCACGCTGGCTGGACTCACTGCACACTGGTGACCACAAGCCTTAGGTGCGCCCCTGCGCTGCCCACAGCCCTGCTGTATTTCCTTGGTCCTGCGATTCTCAGAGCCTGTCTCCCATACCTGCAGCATCAACTCCTCTTAGAAGCTTCTTAAAAATGTGTTCTCTTAGCTGGGGATTTAGTTCAAGTGGTACCGCGCCAACCATGGATGTGCAAGGACCCAAGTTCGATCCCTGGTACCGAAAAAAAAAAAAAAGTGTGTTTTCTTGACCTTGTCCCAAGCCCATGCCAGGAATTCTGCAGATGGGGATCAGTAATCTGTAAGATTTTAATGCCAAAGTTTGAGAACCACTGCTTTAGGAGTTTATTCTCCTAATCTTTGAAAATACTTTTCACACCTTCATTCTTCTCATACTCTCAGTAATTCCGTCGCTTTTTGCACTCCCCCCTCAATGATTGCTTTTATTTCACTGAGCAAATAGAAACACCCAAAAGAGAACCTGCTCTGTATCTATACAATATATTGTGTGGAAAACTTGAATTTTATATGTAGTTTTATATTTTAAGTTATTTCTTATTTTTACATCCTCCTGTTGAAGGAAAAGCCAGTAAATAATGAAAATAATTACCAGAAAAGAGATGGTGGCCAGGGAAAGAGCCTCTCAGAATGATACATGTTCTATAGTTTAGACTCTGGAACTATAACCAGGTTTTTGTGTGAGTAAAATACCAAACTAAATCAAAATTTAATTAAAACAAATGAACCTTACTGTATTAAAAAACAAAAGCATAACCACAAGGAGAATTATTTTAAGTGACTTTAAAATAGTATGGGATTTTTGTAAATAATTTTAGGCTCATCAAAAGTTGCAAAAATGGTACAAAGATACTTTTCACTCAGATGTTACTCTCATGTCAACATTTTTCTACCTTTACTTATCCTTCTCAATCTCTTGCTCTTATCTCTTTATTTTTGAAGAGAAGTAACTTATGTCTTTAATGTCATCTATATTCACATCATAGATAAAAGTATCTCAAAAGTAATACAGAGCAATAAATTATGATACAGAATTATTATAGAAAATTGTACTTTCTACTTTTACAGTGGGATTTTTAAATGTTCCAGCAACTTACTCCATTTGAATATGTTGCTGTTTTTGCTTAAAAGATAAGCCAATTTAGAATATGTAGATATTAAGAAACCTGCTGTATTTTGGCCATCACAACCTGCTGAACTAGTTTTTACATAAGACTGATGCCCATAGGTCGATTTTTAACTACTATTCCAGGTTACATATCTTTTCTTTCTTTCCTCTAACCCAACTCTTTTTAGTCACTGAAACATAAATTCTTGCTGGTTAGTTTTTCTGTTTGCTGTATTTCACAAACACACTATGTAATTGCCAAAATAATCAATTTCATGAGAATTGGACATTAGTAGTAAGGCATGTCATTCTCTGTATCAGTTAGGTTTTAAGTAGAAATTATCTTACTAATTTATCTTTTATTTATCAAAGTATCCAATGATAAAACTTTAAATTCTTGAATTTTTCCCCAAGAAGCAAATACTAGTTGTGTTAATATGAGTTTGGGTGGTTTTATTTTTCCTCTCTGTGACCTATTCTTAATAAACATGGTATTATTTAAAGAAATTCCAGTGAATCATTTCTCGGATTTCTTTCCATAAATTATATTCTCTAGAAGGCTAGCCTCTTAAACTTGCATTATAGTCTCAACATTCACTCATTTATTTAAGATATAAACTTCTTCAGTTTTTTTGGTGCTGAGGATTGAACTCAGGACTTCGAATTTATGAGGCAGGCACTGAAACCACTGAGCTAAATCCCCAGGTCTCAACATTAATTTTAAAACTGGCCTTCAGTTTTGTTCATTCACTTCTGATCTGATGGCATTGTTATCTTTCATTAATGTAGTGCATGTTAATAGTATAAAGAATAAAATATTTTAATAAAATATTAAACAATCAATTTTAGAGATCTACTCAGTATTTTGCCTGCCATAAAAAGTACAGTAACAGGGCTGGGGATTTAGCTCAGTGGTTCCCTCGCCTGCCTAGCAAGCACAAGGTCCCTGGTTCCATCCCCAGTAACCACATACAACACCAGGCATGGTGACTCACATCCACCAACAATCAATACCACATACCACAGTGTGGATCATGGTCGCTCACGCCTGTAGTCCCAGCACTCGGGAGGCAGAGGCAGGAGGATTGCTGAATTCGAGGCTAGCCTGGGCTACATAGTAAGCTCAGGGCCAGCCTGAACTACAAAGCAAGATCCTGTCTCAAAAAATTTATAAAAAAAAAAAAAAAAAGAAAAAGAAAAGTACATGGGCCAGAGATTTGGCTCAGTGGTTCCAGCGCCTGCCGTGCAAACGCAAGGTCCCTGGTTCAATCCCCGGAAACCACATATAGCAATACTAGGCATGGTGGCCACACCCACTGGCAATCAGTACCTCATACCACAGATGCCGGGTTTGGTGGCTCAAGCTTGTAATCCCAGCACTCGGGAGGCAGAGGCAGGAGGATTGCTGAGTTTGAGGCTTGCCTGGGCTACATAGTGAGCTCAGAGCCAGGCTGAACTACAAAGCGAGACCCTGTCTCAAAAAAAAAAAAAGTACAATAACAGTATACAAACTAAAAAATACATAAAAATATAAAATAGTATAATACTTTTACATAGTTTACTCTCCATGTAGAAAACTGTGGGTTTTTTAGGAAATTCTGATGAAAGACTATGATATTGAGTATGATTATATTCAGTTTAATTTTTACTGCCTTAATATGACTAATTATATATTAAACATAAATGTTCTACAGGAGTTACAAGATATTTTAATTGCCTAATTCTTTTTTTTTTTTTTTTTTGGCCCTGAGCTCACTATGGTGCCCAGGCAAGCCGCCGCGAACTCAGCAATCCTCCTGTCTCTGCCTCCTGGGTGCTGGGATGACAGGCGTGAGCCACCACGTCCAGCATTGTGGTATGCAGTGTTGATTGTTGGTGGGCGTGTCTCCACGCCCAGCATTATATGTGGTCACCGGGGATCGAACTCAGGACCTTGCGCTTGCGAGGCAGGCGCCGGAACCACTGAGCTAACCCTCCGGCCCCTTAATTGCCTAATTCTTATAGGTTATTGAATAACTTAAACTTCTGATTGCTTGAGACCTCAAAAGTGGTTACATTGGCGTAAGATGTATACATTTTCACTATTTTCCTTTTATTACAAATCTATTTTGTGGAAACTCCTTTTGAAATTAGTCTTTTTGAGCTTCTGAAGAGCCTTGAGAGACAGCAGTGGTATCTACTCCAGTAGTTTAAAGCTTAGCCCTAGGAGAAGTCAACCCTGTACACATATTAGTCCACTAAATACAAATTTGATGGCTCCTTTATCAACCTACTGGTATGGCAGGACAAAGGGATATTTGTGAAATAACCTTAGGGCTGAATGGAAAATGTCCTTCTCTTTGTCTAAAGTGCAGTAATTTTCCATTTACTGTGAGGATTTCTATGTGTTTATTGCATCACACTATTTTGACAGTATCTTTTTTTAGCATGATTTGATTAAGCCAGGGTTCAGTACCTGGAAATTGCTCTATCAATTGATGCCTAATACCTTTAATAACAGGTTTTCAACTGGATGCAATTGGACACATTGTCTTTTCCATCAAATGTCTTAAACATGAGCAAGGTAGAGGGAGTAATAGAGAAAGGCCAGAATGGACAGAAATTGAATTAGCAAGGGTCAGGTAAATCCCTTATGCATATCTCTCTTCATTCATCTGTCTTTATCTCCTAAAAAAGGAACTGTTTTATATATTTGGAGTGCCATAATAAAAAATCAGCAAAATAGCCGGGCGTGGTGGCTCACACCTGTAACCCCAGCACTCGGGAGGCAGAGGCAGGAGGATTGCTGAGTTCGAGGCTTGCCTGGGCTACATAGTGAGCTCAGGGCCAGCCTGAACTACAAAGTGAGACCCTGTCTCAAAAAAAAAAATCAGCAAAATTAGCATTGGAAGATACTTGTATCTTTTACAGCAAAGATAAAAACAAGATCATGTATTTCATTTAACTGTTATATTTCTTTAGCTTCACTTGGTGCCTTTAACCCAGAACCGTATTTGAAGTCCAGTTACTTTCTAGAATGCTCTCAGCAATATCTCACTCCTTTCTCCAATGTTTCCTCATAATTAGGTCTGGTTGCGTGCTTTGGCAGAACTACCACAGAAGTGTTGCTGAATTCTCAGTGCATTGTATGAGGAAGCACAGGCTGTTGACTAGTCCCACTCCTAGCAATGTTAACTTTGCTCTTTTCTGTCAGGTTTCTCTTCTGTAAGATTACTCTTTTTCACTTTGTAATTAGTATCCTTTGGTGTGATTCTCCTTCCATGTACTCGTTTCCTTATTTATTTATATTAGTATAGTCTCCTGGATTCTTACTTTACTCAATAATAAAACAGTATTTTTTTTTTCTTTTTGAGACAGGTTCACGCTTTGTAGTTTAGGTTGGCCCTGAACTCTAAGTAGACCAGGCTGGCCTTGAACTCACAGTAATCTTCCTGCCTCTGCCTCCTGAGTGCTGGGATTACAAACGTGAGCTACCACGCCCAGCTTTGTGGTGTATGGTGCTGGGGATCAAACTCAGGACCTTGAGCTTGCCCAGCAGATGCCAGAATCATAGAGCTGAATCCCTGGCCCAATAAAACAGTATTCTGAATGGGCTTACCTGGTATAGTACAGTATATTCTAAGGACAAAAGGAACCACAAAGAAATCATAAACAGAACAGTTTTCTTGTTATAAGTGATCTGGCTACTGTTATTTTAAAATTTATGCACCCACATAAATATAGGACAAAGCAAATGAGTAGTTATGTTAATATCATTAAGTATGAAGATTACTTGCCAAATTGAAATAAAAACCCTATAATTGAGGAAAAAAATTAATATATATTTTGGTGATTTATTTTCTCTTCCTAAAAAGTACCTATTTTTATCTCTAGCCACTGAAAAATCAAAGCTATAATAACTGAGTAGCATTAACATGCCTAGTACCCACATTATGGATTTAAATACCCTTTTCCCACTAAAAAGAAACAAGGCTGACTGGAGAAATGGCTAATTCCAGATCTGGACAAGAAATGAACAGAATGCTCTAGAGGCACCATCTTGTACTTAAAAGCAAAGATGTTAATGACTCCTAGAGTCTAAAAAAAAAAAAAACTGACATGAGAGCTGATGTAAAAGGGTCCCTACTCCTCAAAAGCAGGGCAATTGAAGTGTCAAAATGAATAAGGCAGCAGTCGATTAAAATACATCAAATTTATAAATGTCTGTAAGTCAATAATAATATAAACAAAAGCTTCATTTATCACCTTTGCAAATTGTCTAGAAACCAATTTGCTATTCTAGAAATAGTTCATAGCACCTTTATTCGTAATATAAGAAAAAAAATAACCCATATGACTATCCACAGAACATACTGGTAAATTTTCACAGTAGAGTAGAACTTACTCAGCGGTTTAAAAAGTGATTACTGATCAAAACAGAATACATGTATCTCAGAAATAGTATGCTAAGTGAAAGCTGTACGATAAAAGTGTATATTACATGATTTTGTACATATGAAGTTCTAATATATGCAGACTAAACACGGTAAAAAAAATGTCAGGACAGCAGCTTTCAGTGGGAATATGGCAGGAGAGATTGGATAGGCATTGAGTGAGAGAAGTTTCTGGGTTGCCAACATCTTCACAGGGATTCAGATTAGAGAGGTGTGTGCATTTTATACTTTTAAAATGTATGTATTTTATAGTATATAAATTGTACAATATTTTCATAAGTATTAAGTTTTGATACATGTGCTGAAGTGTAAAAAGCAAAATGAAATTATAGAGGGACGAATAGATAATTACTAAAAATGTGGCACAATATTGTGTGATCTTGGTGGTGAACAAGTGGGTGTTTGCTATATAATTCCTTTAATTGTCTCTGTTTGATAGTTTTTATAACAAAACAGTAAGGAAAACTTCCACTTGGGAAGCCCAAATCATGGATGTCAGGATCAATAGCTGTTAGTAACATAGAGTGAAAAATTGATGATGAGTCTTATGATAGATCAGGAAGATAACTCCTGACCCTACTGCTGAATCCTGTCAGTAAGACGACCAGACATGTTTTACCTGAAGTGACACAAAGTCACACCACACATGAAGTATTAATACATGAAACTAAAATTAAATCTGAATCTACTCAGGATTCTAGATTAAATCACATGGCTGGAGGTGTAGCTCAGTTGTAGAGCACTTACCTAGCATGCACAAGGCCCTGGGTTCAATCCCCAGCACTATGAAAGCAACCTAACTACTGGTGTACAGGAAATACAGGTTGAGTGTGGAGCATATTTAATGGTACCATGTAGATATCATTAGCCAAATCCAGCAGCAGTTTTTGTCTGCTTTACCCTCAAACCACTGGTGCCGATCATCTGTCACCTCTGCTTCTGTCACTCTACTCTGTGTCACCACCTTGTCTTGCCTGACTACCTTCTCACTGGTCTCTTTTCTTCTGCTCTTATGCTCCTACAAGTACTTGTCCACAGAGCAGCCAGAGGGATCATTTCAAACTTAATACTACTTAAATTCTCCCCCACTCAAAACTTTTTAGTGGTTTCCCATGTCTCTCAGCATAAAGCCTGATTTTGATCATGGCTTCAGAGCCCTCATGTTACAGCCTTTGATCATCTCATATACCGCATTTCATATAACACTGCCCTTTGCACAGTCTTTTCTAGAAATGCTCTGTCTTTCCCATTCTCCAAACACGCCAAACTTTCCTATGCTTCTAGACCCACACTTGTATTGACCATCTTCTCTGTTTAGAGTTTGCTTCCACGTGGCTCACTCTCCCTCATTCTGGTTTCTCTTCAAACATCAATGCATTAAAGAGCCTTCTCTGTAACCCTGCATAAACTAGCAGCTCCCTATTTACAGTACTGCCTGCCTCATCACCCTCATTTCACCTGATGACAAAACACTACCTGGCGAGTGCCGGGTGTGGTGGCTCACGCCTGTCATCCCAGCACTCAGGAGGCAGAGACTGGAGGATTGCTGAGTTCGAGGCTTGCCTGAGTTACATAGTGAGCTCAGAGCCAGCCTGAACTACAAAGTGAGACCCTGTCTCAAAAAAAAAAAAAAAAAAAACACTACCTGGCTTTGCATTTGTACCTGTGGATATATTGTTTATTTTCTATCTTAAGTTCAAGATAGAAAAATCCCATCTTCCCCTGGGATTTATTGAGACTGACTGTATCTGTACTCTGATCAGAATTACGTGGATTTCAGCACAGCATTATTGACAGGATAAATGCAGTCGATAAACTAAGAAGAATATACTTGAGGGTTCCATTTTAAGCCTCTACTTCTCCTTCCCAAGAATGTGACAGAAATTCTTCCACAGGGGTGACCATAGGATATATTTGGGTCTGTTTTATCATCATCATCATCCTTTCTCCTCTTCTTCTACCCATCCCTTCTAGGCATATTTATTTTCTGTGTCCCCCACTACAGTCATACCAAGATATGGTTTAGAGCAGCAGTGACCCACAGAAGCTTCATGTCCTCAGAGGCAGGGCTTTTAGAAGGTGAGTGGTTCATGACAGCATTGTAACAGCCAATGTGCTGTTACAAGGTGGGGCCCAGTCAGGATAGAGGTGAGGAGTAAGAGGAGGCAGAAGGGTGGATCTCCCTCCTTGTCCCTCCCTTTTCCCTCCTTCCTGCTCATCATGATGTAAGCAGCTTTCCTCCAGCTGTGCCCTCTGCCATGCTGCTCCCGCCTCAGAGCTGACAACCTAAGTCTAACTGTGAGCTAAAGTAAACCTCTCCTCACTTCGGCTGCAGGTGTCAGGTTTACGTCCTGGGGACGCGACAGTGATTAAGATACAAGGCTATTGCTTCCATATCCAGTCTGTTGTCACAGATGTCTGCGTTTATTACTGAGAGGAACCATCACAGTTGACTTCCACCAAGATTTGCTCTCTGTCCCATAGACTTCTGAGTACTTTACCATGCTGTAGTCTCCTTGGTATTCATTTGGATGCTTGCTTTTTCTCTCTTGCTCTCACACACTCATATTCTTGTAGTTGAGGGCTCATTTATCTCCAAACTTCTTTAAACTGTTTGTAAAGACCTTTAAACTTCTTTGGACCTCAGGAGTAACTTTTAAAGCTGAATCCTGATGATGCTTTCATTGGGCAGAATAAGGGTCTCTCCTCCATCTATATACCATCATCAAACACCTGACTAGCACACCAGCCCAGCTTCATTGTCCAGGTTTTTTTCTTCATACCAACTACCATGTCAGCCAAAACTGAACTAAAACTGTATCATTTTATGAATGAGAATGTGTAAGAGAGAATAAAATGTATATTTTTCTTCCATGCCTAAAGAAGCTTGCCTTTTTAACCAGCACATATTTTGAGACCAGGTCAAATATAGTATTTTGCATATTAGGAAGCATAGGATCTGAACACAGACCAGAGGTCCCCACGGTTACATTCTTTTCTAACACCAGCTCCAACAAGCTTCCAGAAAAAGGTGAGAAGGCCATACAAAGGAATCATTATTAGCACAAAGCGGACACAGTACTTCACAGTGGCAAGCCCTGATCAGAGGAGCTGCTGCTGAAGAGGATGTCTGGCCCAGGCTGAGCGGCTGGCCAAGTGGTCTGTCTTCTCCCTCTTATCTGTGCCTGCCACACCCAGGGAGGAAAGGCAGGTCCAGAGAAGAGGCATACCTAGGGAGGACATCAAATTTCCAAGAAGCAGAGCTCAATTAAGGTCACTAATAGCAAACATCTCTTTGGTTCTCATCTTAGAGGTAGAATGAATAAAGAAAGAGAACATAATAAAGGCAGGTGGACAAAGAAAGGACCATCAGCAGCCCAGCCCCTAAGCACCAAGATATAGTGGTTCATAAATAAAGTCAGACATTCCAAAAGACATTTTGACAGGGAGTATAACATATTTTTCCTGAAACTAATCTAGACTATCGGCCAAAGAAAGAAGATATTGCATTAAAAAAGACAGAAAATATCTGTTTCTTGAACATGCATGCTTCCTGAGTAATTCTTAGCACCATATTCTAATCTTAGAATGAAATAATTCCTAAAATATTGGCTAAAACAGGTAAGTACTTAGAGAAATCAGCCAGATGTGATGATAGGCCATATAATTCAACTATGCAAAATAATTCAGAATTTTTAAACTATTACTAGATTGTCATGTTATTCAGTTTTGTGTGAATTGTTCATCTTCAGTTAATCATTATCTGTGAGTTTATATTATCTTTGTCCACCTATTCTTCTTTTCAGCCACACTGTGTTCTCCTTGCCTCGAAAGAAAACTCAGCACCTGTTAAGCTTGGGGGCTTTGGGGTAGCTATTCAATTAGGAGAGTCTGGACTTGTAGCTGGAGGTAAGGCCATTTTTAAAATATTTCCTCCAAAATCTGTGGTCACTTTTAGGCTGATGTCAAAGTTTCAAACTAAATATTATCCCATCCTTGGTGTTTTGTGATGTATTCCATCCCACCCCCATCAGATAGCTTTGAATTTAATAACTCAATAGTCATAATTAACATTGTAGGACTTTAAGACTAGATTCAGGGGCTAGGTGTGGAGCTTAGTGATAGAGTGCATGCCTCCCATGTGCAAGGCCCTGGGTTCCAGCACCAAGAGAGAAAAGAATCTTTAGATAGAGTGCTACATAGATCACAACAGCTTGCAAAGATGATATTTGGGGCATAGAAGTTTTTACAATTGAACCAGCCATAAGAAATCAGATTAGCCAATTTCAGGTTTACCTGTATGGTCAACTTTTGATTTTACTTTTTGATACACTGTTTTCCTTTTTCCATTTATCAGAGAATCTTGCTCATATCATCAACCTGTATATTGGCAAAGAGCAAGCAGATGTGAATGCAGGCTTATTGTATTATTAACCAAAGAAAATTTAATTTAAGAATTCTCATGCCAGAATAAAAAGGAAAAAATTTAAAATAGAAACTTTTACTAATGTACAATGGGATATTAATTACAGATTCAAGTATCTGGATTTTTTTTTTTGAGACAGGGTCTTGCTTTGTGGTTCAGGCTGGCTCTGAGCTCACTATGGTGCCCAGGCAAGCCTTGAACTCAGCAATCCTCCTGTCTCTGCCTCCCGAGTAATGGGATGACAGGCGTTAGCCACCACGCCCGGCACTGTGGTATGTGGTATTGATTTCTGGTGGGCGTGAGTCTCCACGCCCAGCATTGTATGTGCTTACCGGGGATCCAAACTCAGGACCTTGCGCTTGCGAGGCAGGTGCTGGAACCACTGAGCTAAATCTCCAGCCCAAGCATTTGGATTTTTATTTGTTCCTGTCAATACACTCTAGCTCACAATGCTGTCCTGTTTTTAGTTCTATTTTTTAGTTTTACGTATTATACAATTCCTCATTCTGCATGCTATCAGTCTTTTTTAATATACTCTCAGTCTTATAGTAAATGTTTTTGCTTTTCCAAGTACCACCAGTATTTACAAAAGGAAAAATACAACAGAAACTTTTTTTAATTGTCATCCTTCAAGATAGTTTATGTTAAATTCAAATACCTGACAAATTATAAATATCAAAGTAATAATCTCTTATACAAGATACTTCATTCAACTTGATTGTAGCTAGATAATCAAGCAGTAATAACATAGACCATCTTCTGAAAAATAAGCTCCTTTTTTTTCCCTAATTCAAAACTTTTTGTAAGTCATTGGAAGTCTGACCAGAGCCAGGTAGTAAAGCATAGTTTAATCATAAAATCACTGATTCCCAGGAGCTCAACTTCTTCAGTCTTATAAGCAATGATTGAATTCTCCCATAATATTCTCAACACAGGGTTCATTTCTGGTTTAATTTCCCCAATGGCAAAGAATTCATTATGCCTTAGGACCAGTTCATTTCATTTTTGGAGAAATCCTTAAGTAGAGTATTGAAAAATTTGGCCTTAATATTAAATAAATCTATTTTCCATCCAGTGGTCTTAATTCTGACTTTTGAAATCACTCTAAGCAATTTTTATCTTTCCAGATGGTAGCCTTCAGATGTTTGAACACAGCTACCATGTCCCCCTAAGTGTTATCCAAGCTACTTCTCCAGATTAGTGTAGCCCATTCCTTATACAAACTGGTTCAAATCTCTTCACTACCCACAAAGGGTATAACCAGAATGCAACACCATAACTTGAAGTCCATTTGGTCTACTGAATGGTAGTATTGGGCCAGCACTCCTTTTTTTCTGGGTCTTAACATTTCATCAGATTCAGGGCTAGCAATTTAGCTCAGTGGTTCTGGTACCTGCCTCATAAGAACAAGATCCTGAGTTTGATCCCAAAAACAAACAAACAACAAATGTCATCAGACTCCTTAAATTGCATTAGTTATTTGAACAGCTACCTAACACTGCTAGCTCATATCAATCTTGCAACCAACTAAAAATCCTAAATTATTTTTTTCTAGATAAATGTTACTATTAAACCAAGTCCCTCAAATCTGGCATTTGTACAGATCACCCCTATGTTAATGTGGTACAATAACACATAATTTCTGATCCCCCAAGGTTAATGAGATGACATCAGGTAAGATGAAATGAACTATATGGTGAGACTCTGTCTCAAAAAGCAAAACAAAACAAAAAATGCTGAAATGAAATGTATTATTTTGTTTTTTATATAGTGGCCATGTGTAATGATTTTGTTTTTATTACTCTAGATCTACATTTTGTTAGTAATCATAATGTCATGGAGTGTGTGTGTGTGTGTGTATTTCTTTTTTAGACAGGGTCTCACTTTATAGTTCAGGCTGGCCCCGAACTCACCATGTAGCCCAGGCCAGCCTCAAACTTACAGCAATCCTCCTGCCTCTTTCTCTCAAATGCTGAGATTACAGGCATGAGCCACCACACCCGGTATTGTTATGTGGTTACCAGGAATCAAATTTGGAACCTTGCACTTGCCTGGCAGACGCCAGAACCACTGGACTAAATCCCTGTTCCTGGACTCTATATTTTAGTATGCATTCTTCATTAAATGACAGAAATAGATTTATTAAATATACTTGGACATTTCATCTATGTTAAGCTATTTTTCTAAAGTCATGAACCTTTCCCTTAGATTGTATTTTTAAAGCTTATTTTGAACTTCCAGTATGTCATTCAAAATATATTATTCTCTTTGCTCTAGAAGTTTTTTTTTAAAACTTTATAGCAGGGCTGGAGGGTTAGCTCAGTGGTTCCGGCACCTGCCTTGCAAGCACAAGGTCCTGAGATCAATCCCCGTTAACTACATACAATGCTGGGTGTGGAGACTCACGCCCACCAGCCATCAATACCACGTACCACAGTGCTGGGCGTGGTGGCTCACGCCTGTCATCCCAGCACTCGGGAGGCAGAGACAGGAGGATTGCTGAGTTCGCGGCAGCTTGCCTGGGCACCATAGTGAGCTCAGGGCCAGCCTGAACTACAAAGCGAGACCCTGTCTCAAAAAAAAAAAAACAAAAACTTTATAGCAGCCAAACTACTGTCATTTTTAACATAGCTTTCCTTACTTTATTTAAGTAATTACTTAAGCATTTTTTAGATTACTGTGTTTTTAAAAATACAGTATGAGTGAATAAGGGGTAAATGATTTCCCTTACAAAAAGCTTTCTTGTTGCTTAAGGTGCTTTTGAAATTGTGCTAGTATTTATCAGCTTTGAAACAGAAAGCTATTTTCCTGTCCAGTCTGAATCTTTGATCACATAGTCCTCCACATAGAAAGGTGTTCTCTCCTTTAGGTGTTCCAAATGGTAAAATAAAAAGTTAATGTAATACTCATAAGTGAAATAGGACACTGATGTGTAAAATAATTTTAGCATGTGTTGTCCCTATCTGAAACTAAGCTATTTGGAGAACTCTTTTATCCAGAATATAATTAGGAACCTAAAAAATAACTATAATAACAGCAAGCCTATTCCTTCCTTTAAAACCCATTTATGGTCCTCTCAGTTGAGCATCTCTAAGACTCTTTCATAAAAGAGGATTTTTCATAGAAGTATATAGATCCATGCTCCTTCATAACTTCCACCTGCTCATCTCTCTTTAAAAAATGCATTTAGAGCCAGGTGTGGTGGCACACACATAATCCCAACACTGCAGAGGCTGAGGCAAGAAGATTGTCATGAGGTCAAGCCCAGCCTGGACCATAGAGTGAGACACTGTCTCAAAAACAAAATAAGTAAATAGAAGTGCTTTCTGTCATTTAGTTTGTCATGTTAATTCCTACTATTCTTGAATTAGGTAGCCCTAACTTCTCCATATTACTAGAACTATCTGGACTGTATAGGTCCATGTAGCATTTGATATAGCTATTTATAATAGCAAAGACTGAGATTTGGAAGAGGTAAAAAACTATGCATAGTTTATCCCCATGTGTCTACAGTGCCTATCATGGGGTCTAAGAGCTAGTAAGTACTTGAGAAATTGTTATGAAGTTAAAGAATGTGATTGGTAGTTTCCATTCAATGGCAGATTACAAACAAATTAAGAGACCATTACTGGAGTAGCATAGTGAGAGAAAAGAAATGAAAGCCCCCAAAAAAGAACTATATATCACAAACCTCAAACTTGGAAAGCACAGCAGTCTTTTAATACCAAAGAGGGCAGCCCTTATGTACCTTTGCAGGTCCTGATGGTGCTTTCTGTTCCACAGTGTGGTCCTTCAGTTGACATCAACAGTGACAATCTGAGTCATCGAGAAAAGCTGACATTCTGTACAGCATCTTGTGTAAGATGAGTCAGGAAATTGTAGAAAGATGGCCATATAAAATTACTAAAATACAAAAAAGGTCATCTTTATATAAAGGTTTCAATTCTAAGAGTATTCAAAATGTAGCTATTCAGAACAATTCCTTCCCTGAGGTTCTAGGTAGGGAGGCTTTATTATAGTATCAAAATATAATATTTAAATACAGAGATTATTTCACACACAAGGACATTTAATTTGGCTTAGCGACTGGTTTCCTGTTCTTTGAATTTTGTGGTCAAAGTTATAAAAAGTCAAGTAATCACAAAGAAGGAAAATAACAGCAACAACAAGAAGTTTGGGGAAGTCAATGTGTATTAAAGATTAACTGCACTCCTTTTCACATTCTACTGAAGTACTTGAAATAAAAGGAGCATGTTTGTGTATCCCTTCCGTTGTGTTGTTCCCTCTGTCTTCTCTATGCAGTCTTGAACCTGAATACGTACACCTTCCCCAAGAATGAGCACTAATTCTCCAAACTTGGACAGTCTTCAATGCATACAAACAGAGGAAACCTCCTCATTCTGGCCATAGTGGCTCTGATTATTTACTGAGAGAAGCTCCCATTTTGAGTCACCAGGCCTTTTCTGGTGTGGAGTAGGAGGAGTCAAATTGAGTTTCAAAGCCTCATCTGAACCCTTAGCAGGTACCTGATGATTTGCTGGTACCATACTACTCTTGAGTAGTAGCCTGGGTTTTGCCCTGCTTTTTCCTACTCCTACCTGCTCCTGTCCATGAGAACAAGGCTCATTCTCCAGGGATCTCCCCTGTCTCTCTGTCCAAATTGCTAATGAAGTAAATGACTTGGCTCCCATTGCCTCAGCTTCTTTATGCTACTTGAAAAGGCAAAATAGAACAATCCAGAAATAAGAATATTTCTCTACCCAAATCCTAAACAATACAGGGTCTTCACTGATCTACTGTACATTGCAAAAGAAGATATTTTCACTGCCAAAACCCTAAACTTAAAGAAAAAATGTGATGGTTAAAAAAAGAAACAAAGCTTATGTGAATAGTGGGCAGGAAGGTTGTAGAGTGGGCAGGGGAATGGGAAAAAATAAGAATTAAGTCATGTCATATACTGGCTCAAATTCTCAATGTCAGCTGTGATCATGATGTGTATATAAAATGTACCAATAGAGATTCAAATCTAAAAGCAAAATAAAAACCTAAATTTACTGCCTTCTATTATGGGAGCAGGCAAGGAAGCCATAATGATCTACAGCACAGGAACATCCTCAATGTGAGAGCAAAGCCTGACTCTATCCTTTTCTGTTCCAACCAAGTTTGATAATCATTAACAGACCTTGGTGATTCTCTCTAGCTGGACCATCAAGATCTCTTAAGTTCTTGTTAAACCAAACCACACTTCTGAGCTCGGAATAGAGTATTGCACAATCTTCAAAGTAAAAATTATCTTGAATTCAGTATGATAAGAGACAGACAGAAAGAGGAAGGAAGGAAGGAAGCTGGGCCTGCAAACAGCTAGAGGGCTGCCAAGTCTAGCGATGGTGCCCAGTCCTGCAGTAATTTCCCTGTAGGGGACAAGCATTGTATTTCACAGTAGACTAGAAAGGACTCCCTTTGTAATACTGAGTTAAAGGTGGATATTAATGTGCAAACAACTTACATTAAATTCCTTCCAGAAAACCCCTTTTTTTATGGGGGAGCTCAAAGAAAGTCGAAGGTCAAAGAGGATTGAACAGGAAGAGCTTCATGGTTTTACTTTGGTCTGTCATTTATTTGCTCTCATTCTCTTCAAATGTTAATGTCAGGAGGAAGCTAAGAATTTCTATTCTAACAAAATATTACTAACCATTATTAATTGCTTCTGTCACCTCACAAAATCAACTGAACAGGATTGCAGATTCAAATTAATATTCCAAATAAAAGTTCTCTGTGTTAGGTTTCTTGGGAAATTTCCACTTGGCAACCAAAAGTTACGTTTTTGCCATGGTCTTTTCCTCCCTCCTGCCCTCTCCTCTCCTGACTCTGCCTCTGCCCACAGCAGAAGAGGTACAGCCTGGTACAGACTCTGCCTGCTAACCCTTGTACCTGCCCTTGCTCCAAACTAGAAAATTTAAACTTCTTCATGAAGCAAGGAATACATTAATGCCTACTATGTAGCATGCAGAATTCCAGAGGAAATACCAGGGGCCTGTTCTGGGCTTAAAAATTTCAAAGTGATTTATAAATCATTTTTTTCCTTCTGTTAATTTCATTTAAGGGGGAGAGGAGAGGTGGTCACAGAATGTGTGTGTGTGTGTGTGTCTTATTGTTCTCTTGTTTTCAGATGGAAAACCTTAACTTATGTAAACAGTTTTCTTAATGCTGTCATTGTTTTAAATGCAGGACGTGTTGGAACACCTCACTTCATGGCCCCAGAGGTGGTCAAAAGAGAGCCTTATGGAAAACCTGTAGACGTCTGGGGTTGTGGTGTGATCCTTTTCATCTTGCTCAGTGGTTGTTTGCCTTTTTACGGAACCAAGGAAAGATTGTTTGAAGGCATCATTAAAGGAAAATATAAGGTAATGTCATCTGATCATTTTATTTCTTCACTAAGATCGAATCATCCTAAGAAGCGTTTTGAAGTTAGCACCTGTCTCTGCTCACTAGCGGGCTGCCACCCAGTCATCCAGAGGAAAGCTCTCTGTTTACAAAGCAGACCCAGCAGCCTGGTGAGGAGTAAGTTTTCTGACATGCTGTCAGCCCAACTGTCATCCTGGTGAAGAAAATTTCTGTTCTCCTTCTTTAGTTGAGGAAAGGCTTTCATTTTTGAAGTGTTTAGCTTAGTTTGGAAAGTTAAAATGAAAATATCATCCAGATGCTTTTCGTCATTCTCATCTTAACTTTAAATGTAGGCCAGCACAGTCAAAACTTTTACCATTTACATTCCAGAGTAAACTGAAATTGCTAGTATCATAACTCAGTTTCATAATATAATTTAGAAGCATTTTCATGTGACTTAAACATTCATATTCTTCTTTGGCCACTGTGTATCAAAATCCTTGACTGTTGTCACAGATTATGATTAGTGGATTATTACTTTCATTATGTAACTATGTAAGTCATTATTGAACATTGTGAATGGCTTTATCTAAGGACTTTTCTAAAGTAAATAAGCTGAAGCTCCATTTCACTACCCCAGATCTTTTGAAGGCATTTTTCCCCTATAGCACCACAGCCAGCCAGCAGGGATTAGAGGCCTGGGCTGGGAAGCATGGTGGGATCTGCCTGTCAGGTCAGAGCATTGTCTGCTGAGGAAATCATTTTCTTCCCATTATTACAGAAACTTTCTATTCATTTTCGACTGCACCTGGCAAAAATTACAAACTAAGGATTATGGAACACAAGATTCTCATACTGTGAGGCTCCAAAGTTCTCTTTTCAGTTCCTCGCCAATGTTAGAATTTTATATGGGATTTAAAAGAGAGAGAAGGGCTGGGAATTTAGCTCAAGTGGTACTGCACCTACCTAGGAAGCACAAGGGTCCAAATTCCATCCCTGGAACTGCAAAAAAAATAAATAAAATACAGGGAAGGAAGGTAGGACAGAAGGGCAGGCAAGGCAAGGCAAGGCAAAATGGTTTAAGTTGCAGCCTTATCCTTTGAAACCGTAACAAACGCTAATGGGAGTGAAAATGGTACAGACTTTGCCTTGTGAACTATCAACTCATAAATGCATGCGGGTTTCTTGTCGTGTCTTGTCTTCTCTTGTTTTGGTATAAGATATCGCCAAAACTCTGTAATAAGAGAAAGATGTTTCAAGTATAGATTTTTCTCCTTTTCTTAAAGCCAATTGAACACTGAGCTATAAAATCAATATTTTGAAAGTAATTAAATGCCTCAGGAAATTGCTTAGATCTAATTATCCCCCTCCAATGCCTGGAAATTTTAAGTGGCTACCAGGAATGCACAGTCTGGGCTTTCTGGTTAAATTTTGCCAGGTCCAATGAACTAGCTAAAATATATGAAAAGATACACAATTAGTAGCTCATCAGCTTAGTAATAATGGTAATAATGTTGGTTAACTGAAACTTAGCACTTAGTATTACCAGGAACTTCTCTAAGCACTTATTTTTTTTAATTTTGTTGTATCTGTACATGTTTGCAGTACATGCAGTTAACAATCATCTTAGCAAATGCTTACATGTACATACTACGGTTTGTTTCTTTTTTTTAATATCCTTTCCCTCCCCTCGTCTTCCTCCAGCTTCCCTATACCAATTTCCAGTCTTTGTGACATTAACCTTAGCTCATGTTATGGTCTATAATATTTATATTAATTGAGATATTAGGATCCTGTTCATGGCATGTCTTCATCATATTTCCCCTCCCCTCCCCCATCCTTTGCTCTTGTTCCTTTGGCCCTCTTCCCTCTTGGAAGAGATCTACCCCTTTGTCCCCTTCTATCCATCCTTTACTATTCTCTTTGTGCTTTTCCTTACTCAAATGAGAGATACCCTATGGTATTCAAGCTTGCATGTCTGTTTTATTTCACCCAACATTGTATTTTCCAGATGCACCTGTTTTCCTACAAATGGCTCAAATGTGTCATTCTTTATAGCTGAGTAGTGTTGCATTATATATAAATACTACATTTTATCTGTCCAATCATCTGTTGGACAAATCCAGGCTGCTTCTAGGATTTAGCTATTATGAGTTGTGCTGCTATAAACATTGGTATGTGTGTCTCGCTGGAGTATAATGGCTTAAGCTCTTTAAGGATACCTAGCACATGTAGCTGGGTCATACAGAACTTCTTTATAATTTCAGTTCTTTGAGGAATCTCCATACTGATTTCCATAATGGTTGGACTCATTTACATTCCCACCAACAATGAAGAGGAGTTCCTTTTTCACCACAGCCTCACCAGCATTTGTTGTTATCTGACTTCTTAATGATCGTCATCCTTTCTAGAATAAGTTGTTTTAATTTGCATTTTTCTAATGGGCAGAGATGTTGAATATTTTTCATTTATTTGTTAGCCAGTTATATTTTTCTTCCATGAAGTAAACACAAATAAGTTATTAACTCATTTAATCCTCTCAGCAATTTATAACGTAGGTACCATGTATCTAAATCTCCCACCTGCCTTTTTGAGTTAGAAGCATTTGCTAACAATAGAACCTATCTTTTGCGTTTGTTCAGTTGCTAAACTTCTGGTTTCCAAGGTAATGTGCTTCACTCCAACAGTGTCTGGTATTTGATTTTGTCTATTTTTAAAATACTGAATAGTTATTTGTGTTTCTTGATAACAAACTTAAGACTGTTCACAATGTCTAAAATTTAAAATTCTCTCTTCCAAAGAAATAATACCAGTACTATGATAAGATGGATGGTGGAAGCTATGTCTTAATTTCTGTACCTACATTAGAAACTTATTTACTGTTAGTAACTTATTTAATGTTTTATTTGCCTAATTTCACCTCTTAGTCATGGCTTTCCTTACAAAAAGCCTGCATTTTCAACCACTTAGTTTGAAGCATAGATTCATCTCTGCCATCTATTATGAACCTTGTGAGTCTTTTAAAAAATTATATATATAGGGCCGGAGGGTTAGCTCAGTGGTTCCAGCGCCTGCCTCCCATGCACAAGGTCCTGAGTTCGATCCCCAGTAACCACATACAATGCTGGGCGTGGAGACTCACGCCCACCAGCAATCAACCAGCAATCAGCACCACATACCACAGTGCTGGGCATGGTGGCTCACGCCTGTACTCCCAGCACTCGGGAGGCAGAGACAGGAGAATTGCTGAGTTCGAGGCTTGCCTGGGCTACATAGTGAGCTCAGAGCTAGCCTGAACTACAAAGCGAGACCCTGTCTCAAAAAAAAAATATATATATATATATACATATACATATACATACATACATACATACATACATATTGTGTTAGGATTCTGTCAGTATTCATTATTACTTTTTATTATAGAAATTTTTAACCCAAAAGAGTAGAGAAGCTGAATATGGCGATGTATGCCTATAATCCTAGCACTTTGGAAGGCGGAGGCAGGAGGATCTCAAGTTTAGTTGCCCAGCCTGAGCGATTTAGTGACTTATCAACTCAGTATCTCAAAATTTAAAAATGTAAAAAGTGCTGAGGATATACCTCAGTGCAGATGCCCGAGTTCAGTCCCCAGTATTAAAGGGAGGGCCTAGCCTAATAGTTAATATATATAACCAATCTTTTTTTTTAATTTAATTACCAATACAGGTGGGGAATTTAGCTGAGTAATTCCGGTGCTTGCCTCAAAAGCATGAGGTCCCAAGTTTGATCCCTGGTACCACAAAAAGATAAAAAATAAAAATAATTTAATTAGCAATTATTCTTAGAATTTATTGTTGACGTCCTCTTCAAAATATTATATTACAATTTTAATGTGGACTTCAGTTGACCTAAGAATGGTATTTAAAGAAATTATAAATGGTTATATTATGCAAATTCTTTTTCTCGGCCAGGCATAGTGGCACACACCTGTAAGCCCAAAACATAGGAGGCCGAGGCAAGAGGATCACTATAAATTTCAGGTCAGCCTAGAACTACATAGTCAGTTCAAGGCCAACCTGAACCACAGAGCAGGACCCTATCTCAAAAATCCAGCGGAAACTAACAAATTTTTTGTTTGTTTGTTTGTTTTTGAGACAGGGTCTCCCTTTGTAATTCAGGCTAGCTCTGAGCTCACTCTGCAGCCCAGGCAAGCCTTGAACTCAGCAATCCTCCTGTCTTTGCCTCCCGAGTGCTGGGATTACAGGCGTGAGCCACCACGCCTGGCTAACAAATTTTTTTAAAAAAAATTATTTTCCACTTTATTTTTAGAGAACATAGAATATTCTTTATTTTTATTTTTTAGCCCTTTCCCCTCTGCTCATTTCCCTCTTCCATGTTGTGGTCCTATTCCCTTTTGCTCTGTATTTGTAGTCTACATAGTACTAAATAATTTTAAACCAGATCTCCAAAAAAATCATTTCATCACCATAGTGGTTCTTAACAAATGTGCTGTTAACAAAATCCTTGTTCTTAACATATTTGCAAGAAGAATTAGATGCCATCTTTTAAATAAAATAAATGAATTATAAAATAAATTATAAATAAATTAAATGAATTATAAAATAAATTATAAATAAAATAAATTATAAATAAAATGAATTATAAGCTGCTGCTTTTCTTAAAATTATTTTAATTTGACTTCTTATTCTCATTTGCTAGCTTAATTGATATTTTAAGGTAAATGTCAGCGACTACCCTTTTACTGAAATATATGCTAACATTTTTAACTCAATCAAAATTCGCTTTTTTTTTTTTTTTTTTTGAGACAGGGTCTCACTTTGTAGTTCAGGCTGGCCCTAAGCTCACTATGTAGTCCAGGCAAGCCTCGAACTCAGCAATCCTCCTGGCTCTGCCTCCGGAGTGCTGGGATTATAGGCATGAGCCACCACACCCAGCACTGTGGTATGTGGTATTGATTGCTGGTGGGCATGAGTCACCACACCCAGGATGGTATTGGTTACTGGGATCAGATTTAGGACCTCGCACTTGCCAGGCAGGTGCCAGAATCACTGAGCTAAATCTCCGGCCCCCAAAATTATTTTTTGATAAAGAACAAAAATAGAATTCCCCTATTTATATTTATCTATATGGTATGGGGCATATCATATCATTGTCACAGGTAGCCAGGTGTTACCTACACAGAAAGGTTCTAAGATAGGAATAGTTTTATAGCCTACTTTTGTTCCCTCTTATAGATTCAACCCCCCAAAAAAATTCATTTTTATCTGCTAGGAAGACAAAAACCTGTACTGGACCTCTTCATAATTGACTCATTTCAGAAATCTTGCCATCATTTTTAGATGACTTTTCAATTCCTTTGCAAGGGAAAAATCATCCAGACTTTCAAGAGCACACCAAGACCAGGAAAGGAGGGAACTGGGTCTCTGACTTACATATCCAACATTCACAGCAAGTCTTCCAGAAGATTCCCCAGTTCAGCCCTCCTTCACTGAAACAGGCCTGCAAGCTGATACATAAGCAGCACTTCCAGGCACTTCTTGGGTTTCAGTCTAGGAAGGGTCCCTCCTGTGTATTAGCACCCCTGTACTATAGCACAGGCCCTGTTAAAATAGACTCATTTTGGTGTTCCAGAAACAAAGAAAAAAGCACATCAACCCCAAGATGGGAAAGGGGGAGCAAGAATCAGTCCCCGTCTAGTTACTAATCTCCTTATTCCAAACTGGTCAATTGACCACAGTTCTAATCAGATGACAATATTCATACCATCTCATGACATTTACTTTCATGGGATTTGGCAGACATTTTGTGACTGCTATTTGGAACTCTACCTGTTTGGAAAAGAAAATGGAACACCCCCCCCCCCATTTTAAGAGCTATCCCAAACTTGGAAACACTTTTCCTTCCTCATCTACTGGTAGAAGTACAACTCCCCACCTTAGCTAGATCTGTGTCTGTTGCTAGCCCTTGGCCAAATTGGGTTCCTTCCTTTGTGCTGTGAGTCAAGTACTGTGATTTTGGCTTTATGGTTGTAGAGTTTATTCTCCATCTTTCTCCCTTAGAAAATAACATAGTTCTCTGATGCTTAAAGCCAGGACAGGCTGGCAGTGTATCTCAATAGTAGAGCATTTATGTCCCATGTATGAGGACCTGGGA
This sequence comes from Thryonomys swinderianus, assembly GCA_004025085.1. Classification (NCBI taxonomy): domain Eukaryota; kingdom Metazoa; phylum Chordata; class Mammalia; order Rodentia; family Thryonomyidae; genus Thryonomys; species Thryonomys swinderianus. The sequence continues at coordinate 27,771 of PVIC010021662.1, forward strand.
TCAAACTCCAGAGCCAGAAAAGAAAAAGAAAAAAGTTATGACACTGCTTGATGTTCTTGGCATGAGGCAGTTCCTATCAGTTCTTTCAATCCTGCAGCCTCCTGATGCCAGGCAGGGTATGAGCCCTCCTCCACACCTGCCTCCAGTCACCCTAAGGACTCTGGATTTTTTTCTGATTTCTGATCTCCGCTATGTCCCACTTCCCAGGAGCCTTACAGCTTTTTCTTTATAGACCTTTACCATCTCTCAGAGGTCTTTCAGACAACTCATAGGAGTTTTTTTTTGTTTGATTTTGGTCGATTTACCTTGTTGTTTAGTTGTTGCATCTCTAAAGGAAAGGCAAAAGTAATTCCACTGAGGACAGTGTCCTAGTGAATTAGTTATTTTGTACAGTTATAGTAATATTATCTTTTCCTAAATAATGAAATTTATATACTCTGACAAAAATATCCTATGACTGATTTTTCATAGCTTCACAATTACTGATACCAATTTTTTAAATTGAACTCTTTATTGGTACATTTATATACAGTTCACAATCACACTCAACATTGGGGAATTTGTACCAATATATGACAGAAGTTAATTCTCATTTTTACCCATATCC
>PVIC010021663.1:0-28372 GCA_004025085.1 Thryonomys swinderianus
AAGAGAGAGAGAGAGAGAAAGAGAGAAAGAGAGAAAGAGAGAAAGAGAGAAAGAGAGAAAGAGAGAAAGAGAGAGAGAGAGAGAGAAAGAGAGAAAGAAAGAAAGAAAGAAAGAAAGAAAGAAAGAAAGAAAGAAAGAAAGAAAGAAAGAAAGAAAGAAAGAGAGAAAGAGAGAAAGAAAGAGAGAAAGAGAAAGAGAGAGAGAGAGAGAGAGAGAGAGAAAGAAAGAAAGAAAGAAAGAAAGAAAGAAAGAAAGAAAGAAAGAAAGAAAGAAAGAAAGAAAGAAAGAAAGAAAAGTGTTTTAAATAGGGTATTGTGTTGTATATCTTTTTTTTTTTTTTTTTTTTTTTTTTTGAGACAGGGTCTCACTTTGCAGTTCAGGCTGGCTCTGAGCTCACTATGTAGCCCAGGCAAGCCTGGAACTCAGCAATTCTCCTGTCTCTGCCTCCTGAGTGCTGGGATATCAGGCGTGAGCCACCACGCCCCACACTGTGGTATGTGGTATTGACTGCTGGTGGGCGTGAGCCGCCATGCCCAGCATTCTATGTGGTCACCGGGATGGAACTCAGGACCTTGCGCTTGTGAGGCAGGCTCCGGAACCACTGAGCTAAATCTCCGGCCCTTTTGAGACAAGGTCTTGCTTTGTAGTTCAGGCTGGTCCTGAACTCACTATGTACCCCAGGCTAGCCTTGAACTGACAGCAATCCTCCTGCCTTTGCCTCCCAAATGCTGGGATAACAGGTATGAGCCACCGCACCCAACACTGTGATATGTGGTATTGGAGATCGAACTCAGGACCTTGAACTTGCCAGGCAGATGCCAGAACCACTGAGCTAAGTCCCCGGACTCTAAAACACTTTTCTTTTCTTTTTTTTTTTGGAGACAGGGTCTTACTTTGTAATTCAGGCTGGCTCTGAGCTATGTATTCTAGGCAAGCCTTGAACTCAGCAATCCACCTGTCTCTGCCTCCCGAGTGCTGGGATTACAGACATGAGCCACCATGCCCAGCTAAAACACTTTTTTAAAAATTGATTTTATTGGTACATTTTATGTACACATCATGAGCACATGACATTGAGTTTGTACCAGTAGATTACACAACTTAATTCTCATTTTTTCCCATTCCCCTGCCCATCCTACAATCCCCCCTATATACATAAGCTTTGCTTTTTTTTTTTTTCTTTTTGATGGTTTCTTTTCTAACCATCAAAAAGAAACAAATCCAGCTAGGTGTGCGGCACAGGCCTACAATCCCAGCACTTTGGAAAGGTGAAGATCACAAATTTGAATCCAGGGAGGGCAATTTAGTGAGTAAGGGAAGCTCTGTCTCAAAACAGAAATAAAACAGGGCTGGGATGTGGCTCAGAGAAAAGGCCCTGGGTTCATTTCTCCATATGGAAGAAAAAAAAAAGATATTCACATAAACAATAAAAAACAGCACACTGAGCTGGGCGTAGTGGCTCACGCTGTAATCCCAGCACTCGGGAGGCAGAGACAGGAGGATTGCTGAGTTCAAGGCTTGCCTGGGCTATGTAGTGAGCTCAGGGCCAGCCTGAACTACAAAGCGAGACCCTGTTACAAAAAAAAAAGCACTCTGAGAGACTACAGCACTTAATTTTTCAATTTTTCTTCAAACACAATCTCAACTTCAAAATTCTTATATTTGTACAAATTGTTCAGTGGACAATCACCACCACATTGCTGAAGTGAAATCAATTAATTGCAACTTGATTGTTTTAAAAAAGCCTCTGAAATATCATACCATTCTATTTTAGCACTGACTGGATTAAGCATAAATCTTAGTTTCAAAGTATCACAGAAAAACTACAAACGCTCAGCGGTAAGCAAATTGTCAACTTTCCTGAATAGAGGAACAGCTGTTAAGATTTGCTTTGAAGGAAAAGCAAATATTTACCTGCCTATCTGAAAGAAACAAAATCCTGTAAGCCTCCTATTCCCAAAGGAAGAACAAGAAATACGCATTTTAATTCGAAATTTTGTTTCAGAATTGTAAGATATACAAAGTTAATCTTTACAAAACTGCTGAAATCTTGGCCTTATAAACAGTCACAAAAGTTAAATTGGGAACTGAGAAAAATCACATATACAGTAAAGCTCGTGAAGATAATGCTCTCATGAAAACATTTTAACTGTTTCTATGCTGCAAACCCTAGTCTTCCAACAAATATTTACTTATCATCTGCTATGCTCCAGGTACCACACAAGATACCATGGTGAGACCTCTTCTCTTAGAAAACTTACTCTCTGTAAAACTTGCCAAACTCACCTAATCACAATTTCAAGAGTTTGGTGAAGATTCAAAATCTGCTCCTCTCCTTTGGAGAGTCAGGGCTCAAAAGCCAATGCTCAAAACTGCAATGGGTGCAGTCCTTATCTTTATAAAGTGCTCCGTATTATTCCTATGCCCTGAAAAAAAATCAAGAGCCCAGTGCCCAGGGTCATCCCAGCCGATCTAGTAGAGCCCCTTTGGCTTAGCATCTTTCACTCTGACACACACCAAATACCCCACGAAGCCGAGGTGGACGGAAAGCTTTCCAGCATCACTGTGTGGTGAGCCACCCACAGTCTTGCTGCCTCACAGGGACAGTGAGCTCGCTCCCTACCCACCCCACCTAGGAGTGGCAGCACCTGAGCCTCCCAGCTGCGCCGACACCTGTCTTCCGCGACTCTCATCTACGTTTCCACGAGCCCTTGGCCCGGTTCCACTCCGAGGGGGCGGGGTCGAGGCGGCGCGGCGGGCATTAGGCGCTGACTGTATACTGCCCCCCCCGGGCGCGCGCACACACATTCCCTCGGAAACTGAGGCAGGCTGGCGGCGCCGGGGGTCGGGTCCCACGGCCTCACGGCCCGCGGCGGGGCTCGAACCCTGACGGCGAAGCGGCTTCCGCTTGGCGGGCATTCGTCCGCTGCTGAGGCCCGGCCCGGCTCGCACCGACGGAGTTTCACAAAGAAAGTCTCCCGGCCCGCGCCCCTCACGCACTCACCGGCACCGGTGCCGGCGGAGACTCGGGATCCCGCCGCCTGCGGCTCCGCGCTGGGGTCGAGCCTGGGGTCGGCTCAGGCGCTGGCGACAGCGACTGCTCCATCCCCACGGGGCCCGGGCCGCGTCCGCCTCGAGCTAACGGTCCCGCCAGCTAGGCGCGCGCACTGCTCCCGCGCGCCATGTTCCCGCCGTGCCGCGCGCCGCCGAAGCGACTCACACCGCACCCCCAACCGTGCACGCGCGCCCCCGCGGCATCCCTACTCGTATCGCGCACGCGCACGCTCGCCGCGCCCCCTCCTGCGCGCCCCGCCTGGAGCCCTCGGCAGCGAGTCGCTGTTCCCTGCGTTGAGCTTTCCCCCTCCGCGCCCGTCCGGCCAGGGCTGGAGAGCAGGCCGTTCCCAACTGCGCGCCGCCGCCAGCCGCACTGCGGACCACCCGGGCCCAGCGCCTGGCTGCATGCGCAGGCCCCCTTCTGGTTCAACCCCAATGCTGGGCTGGGGCGGGGGTCAGCCCAAGAAGGGCCCGGGCGAAGGAACGCCCCAGAGTTGGTGAGATCAAGTCCTGGAGCTGTGCGGACACATGCACTAGGGCAGGTGGTACGGTAAATGCCCGGATCCTGGGCAGAGGCGGACTCAACCAAAACTCTGCATTTCCATTCCTTGCGTGATTAGGGTCCTACATCTCCTACACCTGAGGACTCGGTGAACTAATCCAACACCGCACCTGATATTTATCAGGTGGTCCTCAGTTCACGGAACCTCTGAAGTAGTTTTGGTGGTTAAGAACCAAGGGCTTTCTAGAAAAGAATTCAAATCCTACCTCCTTGAAAACTGGGCAACTGTGAGAAGATCTGACCAGGCACGAAGCCTTGATTTTTACGTTTGCAAAGGGGAAAGATGTGACAGTACTTCCCAATGCTGAGATGATACACTCATTTCACTCGGCACAAGGCCCGGCCCACATCAAGCTCTCCGACACTCTCTGGTGTCATCCCTGCTCTGTCCATCCAAGACCCCTGAAAGTTAAATGAAAGGGGCTCTGCTCCCAAACCCTGTGGTATAATTAGCTAGGAAGGGTTCGCCCAACCTTGGGGTTATGGGGACTCTATTCCCACATCTTTACTTTCCATTCTCATCCCCAAACCCCTCCAAAAACCCTAAAGTTGGCAGAGAAACAAGAGTAGAGAACATTTTCCCTGCTAGAGAAACAAGGTTCTTCAAGAGTCTCTTGGAACTTGTAAATGGTTGCATTCATTAGTCTGGCCTTTTTCAGATCAATTGACACAAACTTCCATCTGGAGTGAAAACAAAAAAAGGGAATACACCAAATCACAAAATTGAGAAGTCCTGAGTGGTGCCTTACTTCAGGCATAGCTGGATCTAGGAGTTCAATCCAAACTCAGTCTCTAATCTGTCATGGTCTTGCATCCTATCTCCACATAGTTTTCCACATAATGGCCATGTAACTTACAGCTACCTGTACACAAGAAAGCAAAGGCTGTTGACCAATACAGGCTGGGTATCCTTATCTGAAATGTTCACAAGTGTCTCAGATCATTTTCTCTCTCTTCTCTCCTTCTCTTCCTTCTTCCTTCTACCTCTTCCTCCTCCTCCTCCTCCCCTTCTTCTTTTTTTTTTTCCTCAAAACAGGATCTCATTATGCAGTTTAGGCTGGCCTTGAACTCCATGGCTAGCCTCCAACACTGGCCTCCTAGGCAGTACTGGGATTACAGGCATGCATCACCATACAAGACTCAGATCTTTATTTCGGACCCAAACATATGATGTGGTGGGGGGGGACCCAAATCTAAATGTGAAAAACTCACTTATATGGGCCAGGGATTTGGCAGAAGGTCATGAGTTTGACCCCCGGTAGGGCAAGGAGAAGAAAAATAAAACTAGGAATCAAAAGTCATTTATATTTCATAAATGCCTTATACCCATAGTTTGAAAATAGTTTTATAGACACTAATATTTTTAATAATTTTTCGTGCCAAATTTCAAGATAGGAGCTTTTCCACAGGGCATCAGAGCTCAAAGTTTTAGAGTTTGGAGCATTTTAAATATTCCAATTAAGGATATTCAAGGTATAGTTCCAGCCAGAGTTCCAGAGGTGACTTTTACCAGCCCCAGGTGAACCACATACCCGTATCTGACCCGGTCACCACAATCAGACTGGCTAGACCTGACTAGTGTGTGTGAAGGAGTCGGGGTCATTCCCTGCAGAGGGACATGGGAAGCAGCAAGAAGTGGGATGTTACCCAATGAAAAATAGAGACTCATTATCACCTGAAGCCCTGGGCAGGGGCTGGCACAAACAAGAGCGATGTAGAATGCCATTATTTAGGAATGCAGGGCACCCATCACGAAGCTTACAGCCTGTTCCACAGGAGGGAGTGGCAGTTACTTCCGACCCTGGAAAATGACCTTCTGCCTCTGTTCCCACCACCCACTGCAGGTGTGTCATTTCCCACATCTGCTCACTCAGTCATCCCAGTGATAATGAAAGTACTCACATAAGAGCTGAAAAGATGTTACTTCCCTGCTGAAGCACTTTCTGCCTCCCTCAGGCTGTGTGTGGGGCTCTCTCACATTAGGATGAAGGCTAACATTGAGGAACCACTTGTCACATGCCAGCCACTTTGCTGCTCTTCCACAGACTTCTCATCAACAGCAAAAGGTGGGCTCTCTTCCTGCATCCATTTTATAGATAAGAAAATGAAAGCTAAGCAATTTTAAGTAACTTATCCAAAGCCAGTAAGAGGAAGCAGAGCTCAGGTTTGCACAATATTGTTCCCATCGCTGACATTGCTACCACTGTCCACTGGCTCCTTTCTAAGTCCTGTATCCACCTCCAACAAGGTAGACAGTAGGAGTTCTATAGCAGAAGGAATTTCTAGGGGACCCCCCCCCTCCTTCAGCTTCTGTAGTGTTTTCTTTGGGGGGGGCAAAGCACTCAGCTTTACTGTTGCCTCCCTCTGTCCCCATACCATGACTTCATAGAATATGGAGAAGAATTTTCCCCCAGAAGAAATCAGACTGCATGCAGGAAGTCAGTGATCCCCAGCAGAACCTCAAGGCTCCCCTTGTCTGAGTGGCCTCCTCTGGCTTCTATGACAAGTCATCATCACAGACCAGGTGGCTTAAAACAACACAAATTATTTTCTTACAGTTCTACAGGTCAGAAAGCTGTAAAAGTAAAAGATTGGCTGGTTCCTTCAGGGTCTCTCATGGGAAAATCCATGTCCTCACCTTTTTCAGCCTCCAGTGGCCAGCCACACTCTTTGGATGGTGGCTCTTCCCTCCATTTTCACTTGATCTTAGCCAAAAGGCCAAGAAGTGATATCTTCCCTCCATTTTCAAAACACATAACTGTCATTTCTGCTCAGTCCTCACAACTCTAGCTGATTCTCACTCCTCCTGCTTTCCTCCAAAGACCCTTGCAATGACACCTAGCCCATGGAATAACAGGAATAATGCTCCTATCTCAAGATCCTTAACGTATCTGCAAAGTACCTTCTTCTCTGTAAAGTAAGAAGTTTCCACGTACTAGGGATTAACTGGAGTTAGGGCTGAGGGCCTTTACTCAGCATACCATGGCACATACCAGAAGAAGGTTAAGACAAAGTTCTGTGGACACAGAAGACCTGGTCAACTCTACCACAACAATAAGGAAAAATATCCTTATGAAAAAATATCCAATAAGGAAAAAATCCTTAATTTCCTTAATCCCTAATCCTTGGATTTCTTTAATCTAATAAGGAAAAATATCCTTATTAAAAAAAACCCTCATATTAAGTATTCAGAACAGCTAAAGCCCATTTCACTTGGAAATCTTAGCCTCATTCCTTTCAATATTCAAACCACCTAGATCCCCACTAGTTCCCCTCAGAAAGTCTGTACACCCTTCTGATTGCCAAACATTACCTCTAGTGCCAGGGGCAACAGCTTTGTGCTCTTGACTCTGTACCTGTAATTCCAGCATTATGGGAGGCTACAGCAGGAGCAAGATAATCACAACTCAAGATACCAGCAATTGAGCAACTTGGTGAGAGCCTGACTCAAAACTAAAAAAAAAAAACACCTTGAGAATGTAGCTCAGTGCAAAAGTATTGGGTCCAACCTCCCCAATATTGAAAGGAGGTAGTTGGGAGGGCCAGGGATTTAGCTCAGTGGTTCCAGCATCTGCCAGGCAAGCACAAGATCCCCAGTTCAATCCCCAGTACCACATACCCCAGTACCACATACCCCAGTGCCAGATATGGTGGCTCACGCCTGTAATCCCAACCCTTGGGAGGCAGAGGCAGGAGGATTGCTGTGAGTTTAAGGCTAGCCTCGGCTACATGCTGAGTTCAAGCCCAGGACTGGCCTGAACTACAAAGTGAGACCCTGTCTCAAAAAACTAAAAAAAAGAAAAAGAAAGGAGAGGGAAAGGGAAGCCATAAGATCAGTGCATCAGAGATAAAGAGGAGCCAGCCATTAGAACTGCCTGCATACCCCATAGCTACCAGACCCAGCCATCTGTATTCCTGAAACAAATCCCCTTTCCCACGAAATAACAAAAGTGGGCTCCAATTTCCACAGGTCAGCGCGCTAGCCCTGTAGCCAGTCTCCAGAAACTGAACAAACTTGATGGGCAGACAAGAAAGTACTCCTTTTAGCAGTTCATATTCTTTATAACAGAAGGGACTGCCATTTAGGATTTAGACATCAGTCTCTTATGAGTTTTGTCAGTGTAAGTCAACATCCCATGGTTTGAATATAAAACTGGAAAGATAACATTAGTTTTACAGTCAGTAAGACTGGGGGTGAGTGCACTGCCACCCAGCAACTGTGTGATGCTGGAAGAGTTATCTTACTTCTCTAAGTCTAGGTTCCACAGGTATCAAGACCGGCCAAAAGTACAATTTCACAGAGACTTCTAGTCACTACTGGGTCGACATGCCATGCCCGCATACCTGACCTCCACAGCTAAAGCCCCAACAGTTCTTCTGGAAAACAAGTCACCTATAACTCTTTGGACAGAAAAGACAGAACAGGAGTTACCTGCTTATATCATGAATTGATATGTCTCCTTATCTTGCTTCCTCTCACTGTGAAAACCTGCTGCTGAAATATCAATATGTAAGGTTACAGGACTGAAATGGCTTTTTACACATAATACACAGTAGAAGGACCATTAAAACTTCCTAAAATGAGGAAAACGAATTTCACAATTTACCTGTCCTGAGATTTCAGACAGTGGACATGCATCTTTAACAGAACAGGAATTTAACACTGGTTCGTGTTATACCCCGCCAAAGTACCTGCCCTGTCCTGGGCTCTGTGGCTGCTGTCACTTCAAACTTTCCCCAACCCCACTCTGCCCCTTCCCGGTGATCTTCTAAAGGACCCTGAGAATTCGTATTCAGACCTCACAGACTAAACAGGGGGGCAGCCTGAGAACCAGCTTGGTGACAACAATTAACCTAAGGTTTCACCAGAAGGGAGGGCCTAGGCATGCTGTTCAATGGTGCAACGCCTACCTCATAAGCACAAGGTCCTGAGTTTGATCCCCAGAATGGGGCGGGGGTGGGAGGGTTAAAACACGGTAACTTTTAACCCTAAAATAATTTTTCAAAAGGCATTCAGAACTAAAGCATCAAGTATAAGCACAAAGCCTGAGTTCCATCAGGTTTTTAATTGTACACCAATGATTGTAGAAAAGCAATTATCCCATAATTAAAATAGAAACTGTAAAAAAACACTTAAAATGAAATAAGATGACAGCAGAGTTATAGAAGAGACATGTCTTTCATGTTCAAATCGCAATGTTCATGACACAGCAGCACACACAGCTGGACGCTTTGTGGTTGTGGCATCCTCAGCATCCGCTTCTAGAGGCCGCTTTCGACTAGTGGAAGGCTAGAAATAAAGACAGGAAACAGGAGAAACGTTGCAAGAAATCATCAGCTTCTATGAGAGTTCTTTAAAATGATTACAGTCAACTGGGGGCACCACGAGGTTATCTATTTGACATTTCTTGCCCTTGTGGCCTCTGACCCCTTAACGATGCAGTTTGTCTTTGAGTTTTTGCACAGTGTTATGCAAATGCTTCACACAGACAATAGAAAATGAACTTTGAAGTTGGATCTTTCCCTGAGCTAGCAATATGTAGTACAATACTTTTGAGATCGAGAAGGGAAATCTACACACTACAGTGTACCGTGATGCTAGTTACGATGTTCAGTAGGTTAGGTGGAGGAAATGCATTTCTGACTTAGAAGCTTAAAATGGATTTACTAAGATATAACCCCATCATAAGTTACAGATCACCTGTGAAATGTAGAGCACATTGTTTTCAATGTGCCTCCTTGTTTTCATCTTCTCCTACATTATCACATGTAAAGAATCTATAAGGACTGGGATTGTAGCTCAGTGGTAAAACTCGTGCTCAACATGAATAAGGTCCTCAGTTCACTCTCCAGCACCAAAAAAAAAAAAAGATGACTCATGCCTTTAATCCCAGCACTCAGGAGACAGAGGCAGGAGGATCGCTGTGAGTTCGAGGTTAATCTGGGCTACATAGTGTACTCAGGACCAGCCTGAATTACAAAGCGAGACTCTTGTCTCAAAAAGCAAAAAAAGGGGCCAGAGATTTAGCTCAGTGGTTCCGGCACCTGCCTCGCAAGCACAAGGTCCTGAGTTCAAACCCCGGTAACCACATACGATGCTAGGCGTAGTGACTCATGCCCACCAGCAATCAGTACCACATATCACAGTGCTGGGCATGGTGGCTCATGCCTGTAATCCCAGCACTCGGGAGGCAGAGACAGGAGGATTGCTGAGTTTGAGGCTTGCCTGGGCTACATAGTGAGCTCAGGACCAGCCTGAACTACAAAGCAAGACCCTGTCTCAATTAAAAAAAAAAAAAGAAAGGAAAAGGAAGAGGAAAGGAGAGGGGAGGAGAGGAGAGAGGAGGGGAGGGGGAGGAGAGGGGAGGGGAGGAAAGAAGAAAGGAAAACCAAAAGAGAAAAAAGATAAAAACTGTATTTGAAGCCCCCCCCCCAAAAAAACTTGGTTTTTATGGAAAAGTAATCTTTTGGCCCTTGTTTCTTTCCTCACTTATAAAATTAGGTGGGAACATGGGCCGGAGGGTTAGCTCAGTGGTTTTGGCACCTGCCTCGCAAGCGCAAGGACTTGAGTTCGATCCCCGGTAACCACATATAATGTTGGGCATATGGAGACACGCCCACCAATAATCAACACCGCATATCACAATGCCGGGTGTGGTGGCTCACGCCTGTAATCCCAGCACTCGGGAGGTAGAGACAGGAGGATTGCTGAGTTCGCGGCGGCTTGCCTGGGCACCATAGTGAGCTCAGGGCCAGCCTGAACTACAAAGCGAGAACCTGTCTCCAAAAAGCAAAAAAAAAAAAAAAAAAATTAGGTGGGAACAGTAGGGAAAAAAGAAGAGGTATCATTCACCAAATGAAAACAGGACCAGGACCAGAGATGTAGCTCAGTAGTCCAGCACTGGCCCAGCATGCACAAGGCCCATGGTTCTACCCCACACTGTAATAACAACAAAAAACAAAAAGAAACAGAGCAGGGTAAGAATGAGCAGATATTAATTTATACTTACAAAGAACGTGGAAAAATAACATTATAATCAAGAAATCTAGGGGCTGGAGGGTTAGCTCAGTGGTTCCGGCGCCTGCCTCACAAGCACAAGGTCCTGAGTTTGATCCCCGGTAACCACATACAATGCTGGGCGTGGAGATTCACGCCCACCATCAATCAACACCGCATACCACAATGCCGGGCGTGGTGGCTCATGCCTGTAATCCCAGCACTTGGGAGGCAGAGACAAGAGGATTGCTGAGTTCGCGGCAGCTTGCCTGGGCACCATAGTGAGCTGAGGGCCAGCCTGAACTACAAAGCGAGACCCTGTCTCAAAAAAAAAAAAAAAAGAAATCTACCTTTTGCCCAACACTTTTTTTTTTTCAAACAGGATCTCACCTTGTAGTGCAGGCTGGTGTTGAACTTACTATGTAGCCCAGGTTGGCCTTGAACTCATGGCAATCCACCTGCCTCTGCCTCCTCAGTGCTGGAACCATGCACAGCTACATTTTCCAACAAACTTAAATTTGAACCACTAAAAGAATGCTGGATCTTGGACCTTTACACCACTCCAAGCTGCACTCCTCTGATGCATTAAACAACTCCTGACTTACTAAGTCTTATGAAGATGCTAGAGATGAGGAAAAACATCTACTACATTATAAACTCCCCCTACACACAAACACACATCTCTCTCTCTCTCTGGATTGAACCCAAGGTCTATCTACTGAGCTGCATCCCCAGACCTTTTTAAAATTTTTATTTTGAGACAGGGTCTAACTTACTAAATTGTCCAGGCTGAGATCAAACTTTTGATCCTCCTGCCTGAACTTCCCAAAGTGCTGAGATTACAGGTGTGTATCACTTTCTAGGCTTCTAATCTACATTTAGTGATCATAAATAAGAATACCTGGGGTGAGACCTGGGGTACAGCCAAGGGCATATTTTCCTCAGCCAGTAGATTCTGAAACTTTCTCCTCATGTCCTCATCCTGTGAAGAAATTAAAACCTCAGTAGGCTACACAAAAGAGAAAGGAAGACCCTAAGATGACAGGACCATCACTTACCTGTGTCTTCTCACGGTGGTCTCCTGTGAAGTCTGCGCTCCGTCAACACAGACGGAATCAAGCCCATGTGCCCAGGAGCTCTTAGTGGGTCAGAGGACCACAAACCCTAAAAGCTAAGACTGAGAACTAGCATCCCAGATCCCTCCTCCTTTTCCCTGCCACCAGTGAGACAAGTGACCCAGGCTGCCCTGACTCAACACCCTAAGAAAATTACCCAGTGGGCGTTGTACAATTTGCCAAAAGGATCTAAAGCCCACAATATCCCCAGCTTAGATCTAATAAGGAAGGACAATAGACAAGGCAGAACATTATAGGTGTTTTGTGCTGAGGGCTGGAAGGAAAAAAGAGAAAGCTTGACCACATGTGTTTGAATCTGAATGTAGCTCCCCGCCGCCTGGATGCTCAATACTGCATAATGGTTCAAGGATTTGCATTAGGTACTGTTCTCCCATCTTTGGAAATGCACAACACCTACAGCTAGGGAAGTGGGCTTTGGAGTAGCCAGAAGCCTCGCTTGGACTCTCACAAGTGGCAAAGACAGACCCAAAGCAGTAGGGTTCCAAAGCCTCATGTACTTTTACACTCAAGGCCTATGATCCTATTTCTCATGCAGTCTCACTCTCCGAAGTCATGCCCTCTTTGCCCCCCTAATCATTCGTCCCACAGCCTCCATCCACCTCACTACCTTCATTCACCCAGTGAACAAATATATCCCAAGCACCCCAAGATGCCAGGAACTGTAATGGACATACTTACAATTACAAAGTTACAATTGGAGTTAAGATGCTGATTCGCTCACCCAAATCATGCCCAGGGCACTCTGCCTAGAGACCTTTTCATACTGTGTGAACAGGTGGATTTTCCCAGCCTTGTGGGCAGTGGCCACACTTCCTCCAGGTTTACAACTACACTCTCTGCATCAACCCCTCTCACCACAGGTGTCGCGCTACTCTGTGAAAATTGGCCAGTGTTGGCCCCAACCCAGGCTGCTGTCAGCTGCCTGTGGCAAGGACTTATCTTATACCTCTTTACATACATGGTACCTAACTGAGCCAGGAGCAGTGGTGCACACTTGTAATTCCAGCATCCTGGGAGGCTGAAGCAAGACATTTACAAGTTCAAGCCCAGCCTGCAAATTAGTAACTTTGAAAAAGTTACTAATTTTGAAAAACAAGATGGGAGGGGGAATCTCAGGAATGTAGTTGCTCAGTGTTAAGGGCTTTAGGGTCAATACGAGTACCAAAATAAAATAAAATAAAATAAAATAAAATAGTCATGTTCGGATGGAATTAATGCATAAACAAGTGAAATCACTATGAGACACTGCCATGGTGTAGATAAGTGCCCCCCAAAAGCACATGTGTTAAAAGCTTGGTGCCCATGGAACCATTTCAACATGAAGTCTTTGAGAGATGGAACCTAATGAGAGGAAATTAGGTCACTGCCCTCAAAGGAAACCAGAGGACTCAGGTTTCCACTTTCTACCAGCCATGAGATGAACAGGTCACCTCAGCAACAAATCCCTACCATAATGTTCTGGTTTACCACAAGCCCAAAGCACTATGGGTCTATCAACCTCCAAAACTTGAGCCAAAATAAGCCTTTTCTCATCATGGAATCCCAGCACTCAATAGGCTGAGGCAGGAAGAGCTTATGAGTTCAAGGTCATCATGGGCTACACAGTAAGTTCAAGACCACCCTATACTACATAGTGAGCCTTTGTCTCTGAAAAAGAAAAAACCTTTTCTCTTTTTAAATTGATTAATCTCAGGTATGTATTATAGTAATGGAAAGCAGGCTAACACAAATCTTCTGTAAGCAGCCCTTTAGAGAAGCCGCAGTAACCCAGAGTCTATGTAAGTCTATGTGTATGCATCATCAATTAGCAACAATGTCCACAATCTATGCAAAAACATTAAGCTGGTATGGTGGGACAGCTCTGTAATCCCAGCACTCAGGAGGTTGAGGCATGAGGACTGCAATAAGTTCAAGGCCAGCCTAAACTACGTGTCAAGACCCTGTCTCAAAATAATAATAATAGCAGGCTCAAGATTTAGCTCAGTGGTTCTGACGTCTGCCTAACAAGCACAAGGTCCCTGGTTCAATCCCCAGTAACCACATACAATACTAGGGATGGAACTCACACCCACCAGCAATCAGTACCACATACCACAGTGCCAGGTGTGGTGGCTCACACCTGTAATCCCAGCACTCAGGAGGCAAAGGCGGGAGGATTGCTGAGTTTGAGGCTTGCCTGGACTAGATAGTGAGCTCAAGGCCAGCCTGAACTATGAGGAGAGACCCTGTCTCAAAAAAAAAAATAATAATAATAATAGTAGTAGTAGTAGTAGTAATTAAATATTGAATAAAGTTAAAGACCAAAGAAGGACTCTATTTTAAGAAACACTAGGCAGAAAGAAGATAAAAGAGATGCTCTCCAAACTGGACACTGTTCATGACACAACAGAAATAAGATTCACATTCCCAACACTTAGCCCAGTGCCAGACTCACAAAACCATCAGAGTTCTTAACAACACTAACTTGCAAAAATAAATAAAACCTAACCATTATTAGCCGCTATTTTTAAAGAGCCTATCTGCAACCTTCTCCTTCACTCTCTTGGCTCCAAAGAACGTGGACAAAAGAGCATTCACAGGAGACCCCTGTATCTACCTTTTGCTTGGTTGTGAATAACAGACTCTGCTGGCTTGTAAATTTCAGGCAGACACAAACACTATTCCCAAACCTCACTGACCAGCTCTATTTTTTCCAAGCCTAACTCAGTCCTCTACCTCTACAGTGGACCCCAAGGAGGAGTTTCCCTATTAGGACGCATAAAAAGAGCCAAGAGGCATGTTTTTCTTTTTCCATGAAAATCAAATCCCCACACGCAAAGGCACCCTTTGTTTCCAAACCCCTTTTCTCTAAGGTCCTGCTGTTTCAAATCTGTGCGGTCTATTAAATGCTAAATCATCAGACAGATTTCTTCTGGGGGGACTGCCGTTTCCAGGGCAACGTCCAAAACACTCTTTGGGCCCCCTTCCACCTCCCTTTTATTCTTTCTTTCTCTTAAGGATTTGTTGTTCTCAACCTGAGCTGGCCTGAGCAAAGCTGTTAGGTATGCAGGACTGCAAGAGAAAATAGGGCCAGTCTCTGCAGACACCCAGCTGGACTGCCCCAGGAATCTGTGGGCCAGTCATCCCCTGAGGGCAGCTTCTAGCTCAAACTATCTGCTTAAGACCCCATCATCACAGAAGACAAAAAGACCAAAAGAAAGTTAATGGGAAGTGCCATGGTGATACTGAACAGATACATACTCAACAGAGTATCAGACATCCATCAGAAAACTTCCTTGATGCTACAGCTAGTTAAAAGCCAAAGATTAATGCAGTGAAGCCCCACACAGAACATGCAAGTTAGAAGGCTCTGCACGAGGTCAGCTTGTAATCAGAAGACAGCCACAACTCAGGCGTAAACATGAAGGCAATGCAGACCAGAAAGGCAAAGGTGACAGCCCACGCTAATGGCACACTTACTCACCAGGAGCGCTATGTGGGACCCATCTACCAGTCAAGCTGGCTTCAGGAACAGCTGGATTCCCTCTTGGAAAGCTGCCCTTCTCCAGCCCCTCCCCCCTCCCATCGAAAGCAGGAGATGGAAGGATTGCAGTGCAACCCACCCCACCTGTTGTTGCAGGGAAGGAGGGGAGGGCACAGAGCTGGGGTAGATTCAGAACAATCTCTCAAAGGACTCATTCAAACTGCAGCCACAAAGAACAAGCCACAAGTGAGCAGGCCCATCCCAGAGCCACAGATAACATATAAAGGGATGAACGCCCCAAACAGCCACCACAGCCCACATCCCCTACACACAGAAAGCTGTGTTTCTGTGTCTTCCTCACCTTGCAGGAAGTTCACTTGGGGGGGTTCCCCCTACGCGATGTATACCAGGGGCACTGCCCTACACACCCAC
Source organism: Thryonomys swinderianus (assembly GCA_004025085.1). Taxonomy (NCBI): domain Eukaryota; kingdom Metazoa; phylum Chordata; class Mammalia; order Rodentia; family Thryonomyidae; genus Thryonomys; species Thryonomys swinderianus. The sequence continues at coordinate 15,645 of PVIC010021663.1, forward strand.
CTGAAGCCATGGGTGACCTAAGGCTTCTTCTGTCGTAAACCGTGCCTTGGGATCCACGACCAATAACTTCTTGACGAGGTCCAGAGCTAAAGCAAATCAGAATTGGGTACACTGTAGTGAAAAGGATCGATACATCAAAGCAGCAATTCAAAAGCACACTAGAATGAATGACAGGCCACTGTCCAGAAAGAAGAGATCACCACGGAGTCAGCAGACACAGTGGGTAGCGTCTCCCAAATCCTCCTCACTCTGTGTCCAAAGGATTCTGGGCACCAGCAATGGTAACATGCCCCCATCTCTCTTTGCTGAGTCATCACAACCTCTCTGCTCGGTTTCTTCTCTTGTTGCTGGACTCAAATCCTGACCAATGAAAAGTAAACTTCCATCTACCTCTCAGATACTGAGAATACCCGGCCCACTCTCCCAAGACCCACAGGTAGATGATAGGTCCCAGTTTCAGGGAGCCCCTGAAACTACAGGCTTGCAGAAAGAAAACCTGACAACTGCAGGCTAGTTTGTATATTGCAAAAATACTATCCTTAGTGCCAGGAGTGGTGGCTCACGCCTGTAATTCCAGCACTCGGGAGGCAGAGACAGGATTGCTGAGTTCGCGGTGGCTTGCCTGGGCACCATAGTGAGCTCAGGACCAGCCTGAACTACAAAGCGAGACCCTGTCTCAAAAAGCAAAAAAAAAAAAAAAAATACTATCTTTTAAGCATGCTGACTTAGCTGGGCATAGTAGCACATAACTCTAATCCCAGCACTGAGGAGGCTGAGGCAGGAGGATCACTTCGAGTTCAAGGCCAACCTGGGCTTTACAGCGAGTTAAAAACAACCTGAATTGCCTAGTGAGACCCTGTCTCAAAAAAAAGACATTTCACATATGTCTATGATACATTACTAGACATTATATTTTAATCTACTTTTTCCTCAGGGATTATTATACTTTTAAATTAGAATATAGAAGATACTAATGCTGTTGCCTTTTTTTTTTTTTTTTTGCAGTACCATGGATCAAATTCAGGACCTTGTACTTGCCATGCAGCCGTGGAACCGCTGAGCTACATCTCCATCCCTGATGATTACATGCTACTTCCTCAAAGGAAAGCTTGCAAGGAAAAAGTCACTCATTATTTTGAACCCTTAAAGATAGGCATCACCCACTTGTGTACTTAACCCTGACACAAACTCTTTCAGGCAGGGGTTATTGAAGGCGCCTTTACAAATAATGAAAATGAAGACTCAGAGAGGATAGACAACTTGCCTAAGGTCACACAGCTAGGAAATACCAGTCCCAGAGGGACTCGAGTTTAGATCCTATAACCCAGACTCAAAATCTCCTCTGCTTCTCAAATGATGCAAAACTAACAACAGAAACTAAGAATAGAGTCAACAAGAGAAAACACCATACAGTTGGAAAAGAAACTCCCACGAACAGCGCACTCACATTTTAGTAAACCACAAATTCTTAACCCTTTCGTATCCATACCCTTCTCTGAGACATCTGCCCAGACTTCAGGAATGAAGGTGTACTTTCCACTGGTGATCTGATCCTTCAGTGACACTTGAGTCTTATGCTCAGAGAAAGGTGGATACCCACTAAGGCTTAATATTGGTAGAGAGAAAAAGGAAAAGAAATCAAGTGGTATTCTCAGCAGCATTCAGATGTGCAGATTTCTTTTATAGCATAACGAACGAAAAATCTGGCTTTCCTTTAAATCAGTGATTAAAACGGGACCCCATGTTGTTTATGTCTCTCAGTTTGGACACATTTATGATTTCACCTGATCACCTCCAACCAGATAGTGAAGTGATGAAAACTTTTCTTACCAGATAAAAAGAATAACTCCTAAACTCCAGCAGTCCACAGCTCGGTTATACCCCATAGACCCAAGAGAAAGAAGAACCTCAGGAGCCAAGTAAGTGGGGGTACCACATAAAGTTCTCATGAGAGAGGTCTCCCCCAAAATCTTGGACTGCCCAAAATCAGTAATCTAAAATTAAGGACAAAAGAAATCATTTTTAACAAGGTCATAAAAGATCATCCTCTACTAGTCCCCAAAGACATATAAATCCAGACATGTAAAAATTGAATAGTTTTTAGTGTACAGTTCATCTGAAATCTACAAATTCACACTTTTGGAGGTTTTTTCCCCAAGATTCTTATCTTTTCTTTTTTCTTGGTATTTTTTTGAGAGAGGACATTGCTAAGTAGCCCAGGCTGGTCTCAAATTCATGGTGACCCTCCTAACTCAGCCTCCTGAGTGCTGAGATGACAGTGTCACCACACCCAGCTGCACATTCATACTTTTGTAAGTTTAGGTATTTACTTAATGTCACTTACAAACCAATGATGGTGGTACAGGCCTGTAACCCCAGCAATCAGAAGGCAGAAGCCAGAAGACTTCCAGGAGGTCAAGGGCAAATTGAACTACAAAGTGAACACCTGGCTCAAAAACCAAAAAAAAAACATGAAACTGGGGATGATAGCACACATATGTAATATAGGTACTTGGGGGACTGTGGCAGGAGGATCTCAAATGTAAGGCCAGTGCAGGGTACATAGTGAATTCAAGACTGGTCTGGACTACCTAATGAGAGCTTGTCTCAAAAAAAAAAAAAAAAAAGGGCTGGAGGGTTAGCTCAGTGGCTCTCATGCCTGCCTCACAAGCGCAAGGTCCTGAGTTCGATCCCCAGAAACCATATACAATGCTGGGTGTGGAGACTCACACCCACCAGCCATCAATACCACATACCACAGAGCCGGGCGTGGTGGCTCATGCCTGTAATACCAGCACTCGGGAGGCAGAGACAGGAGGATTGCTGAGTTCGAGGTTTGCCTGGGCTACATAGTAAGCTCAGAGCCAGCCTGAACTACAAAGTGAGACCCTGTCTCAAAAAAAAAAAAAAAAAAAAAAACCAGGTTTGGTGGCTCAAGCCTGTCATCCCAGCACTCAGGAGGCAGAGAAAGGAAGATTGCTGAGTTCAAGGCTTGCCTGGGCTACATAGTGAGCTCAGGGCCAGCCTGAACTACAAAGCAAGACCCTGTCTCAAAAAAAATTAAAATAAAATAAATTTAAAAAGCAAAACTACATTTAAAAAATCTCTGAGCATAACTTCAAGATACTGGTTTTCCAATTTACCTCTGTTCTTTATAACCTTATAAAAAGTTATAACCCTTGCCATAAACACTCTGAAGACTCAACTGTTATCCACCGTTCTTTTTAGACCTCACATTTCCAAATATCACTACCCCAAGGAATATCTGGGAAGCTCAGAAAAAAAATATATACCAAGGTATCAGATGCTGAGGTATATACAGCCTGGATGCTTTTAGTTGTTCATCTTTTTTTAAAATTCTAACAAGAAATTCTTTTTTTTTTTTTTTTGCAGTACCGGGGGATCAAACTTGGGCCCTTAGTGCTGCCAAAGTAGGTGTGGTACCACTTGAGCTAAATCCCCGGCTCTAACAAGAAATTCTAACATGAAATGAGACTTGAGGAAGAAGACGAGGCAGGATGTGCGATTCACGTACCCAGTGAGGACTCTGCCCTCTCCATAAACACAGTTTGCGCACAGTAAAGCTCATCACTGCTCATTATACCTCAGACCACTGCAATACCACCTGATTTCTATAACAATTGCTAAAAGTAGAAAGGTCAGCCGGGCGTGGTGGCTCATGCCTGTAATCCCAGCACTCGGGAGGCAGAGACAGGAGGATTGCTGAGTTTGAGGCTTGCCTGGGCTACATAGTGAGTTCAGGGCCAGCTGAACTACAAAGCAAGACCCTGTTTCAAAAAAAAAAAAGCAAAGCAAAAATAGAAAGATCAGTCTCAACCTTTCTATGCTCTCATTTTTTACCTGATGAATTAAAAGATAGTTTCTAAACAGAAATCTACTGAAGGGCCACATGCAGATCATAAATCTCTTACCTTTATAAGACAGTCCTCTTCCTGAGATGACAGTAAAACATTCTCTGGCTTTAAATCCCGATGTATAATCCCATTCTCATGAAGGTACTACACAGAAAGGGAGGAATGGCCCTTGGATCCATGCAGTGGCTCTGTGAGTACAGACAGGCCACACATACATCCTAGACTGGGTGAAACTGTACGCTATGTCAAACATAACAACAATCCTCAAAACCACAGAAAACTACATAAACGGGTCAGTTTATAAACTTTGCCCGAATATCCTTAAATAGCAGAAAAATGAAAAAAGCAACTTAGAGTAATAACTCTTATGTTTCACAGTAAAATATTCCTTCATATTGGTAGAAATATAAGGTATCCACTTTAATACAATTTTTTAAAATTTCTTTGAAATAGGGTCTTGTTTTATTGTACAGGCCAGCCTTGAACTCACTATATAACCTAGGCTGGGCATGAGTTCAAGGCCTCCCGTGTGCTGAGATTATATGCATGCACCACCACAATTCGCTTTAATAAAAATTTAATTGAGGAACCTCTCTTTAATCCCATCTACTTGGGAGGCTGAGACAAAGGATGGAACATGCAAAAGTAGCCTGGGAAATTTAGTAAGACTCTGTCACAAAAGTAAAATATATATACTTGCACATCCTCATGCATTCTAGGCAAGTACTCTATTCCTGAGCTCAGTATTCTCTGGGTTCAATACCCACTACTGCCAAAAAAAAAATAAAATGAGTGATAGAAAATTATTTTGAAAACATAAAAATTCTACCAAGATAATATATTTGATGATTCCAGCACTAAAGATATTTTTAAAGGAAATCTATAAAATATATATTTGGCTGGGTGTGGTGACACATGTTAGTAGTCCCAGCCCTTAGGAGCCAGAGGCAGGAGGATCACCAGAAGTTTAAGGCCTGCCTGAATTACAGAGTAAGACTCTGTTTCAAAAGCAAATAAATGCCAGGTGTGGTAGCACACATCTATAATCTTACCACTCAAGATGTGAAGGTGGGAGGATCACTGAGTTTGAGGCCATCCTGGACTACTTGGTGAGTTCAAGCCCAGCCTAGACTACAAAGTGAGACCTTGTCTCAAAAAACCAACCACTCTCCAACCTGTCCCACGGTCAGAGTTCCCACTCTGAGAACTAAGCAGGATTGCTGCAAGGACCACACCAGTGGAGGAATCATTGCTCCTTCAGAGAAACCTTCAAACTAAAGAGAGAGGAATGGGACTATGTTCATTTCTTTAGTCTTCCCACTCCCTTTTTTCTTTCAGAAGTACTGGGGTGGCATGCAGGGAACAGACTGTGCAAGGCAAGTGCTCTACCACTGGGCTGCAATTTCAGCCCTTCGTTCCCTCTCTTACTGTGTCTTCATTTCACAGCAAGAGTTTTGTCAAAGTCAAAGGGGTAGGATGTTTTTGCCAAGAACAGAAAACAAATGCACAGACTCTCCACTGAATTTTCATCCTCAGTCCCTCCATTTCTGCCAAACTTGGGCAATAATTCATGTAACAGAGAGTAGATCACCGGAAGTATTGAGGGGTTCTCTTACCTGCACAGCCAAGAGCATCTGGTAAAAATAGAGCTTGCAGGTAGCTTCTTTTAGACGTTTATGCCCCACCACCCTGTCAAACAACTCTCCCCCTTCCATCCTGAAACACACACAGGCAAAGCAAGGAAACTCGCATGGAGAGAAAAGAACAGCAAAAACTCATTGAAACAGGCAAACATTTTTAATTCACTTCTGACTTCCATTTTTAAAACCAATGAGCTAATGAACTGTATTCACAGTCAGATATTCCAGTTGGAAAGGAGAACCGAAGGAATGTGCAGCAGGCACTGCTGATACTTGGGGAACTTTGAAAGATTAAACTCCAGCCAGGCAGGGTACTGCATCACTCAGCACTCTGGAAGCTGAGTCAGAAGGCTTTCAAGTTCCAGCCCAGCCTGGACCACTCAGCAACTTACCTCTTTCAAAAAATAAAATAAAAGGGCTGAGGAGGTAGGTTAGTGCAAAAGTCCTGGGTTCAAATCTAGTACCCCTACCCAAATAAATAAATGGACTCGGCAGACTAGAGGTAGGACCCAGAAGTTCTTTCTTCCTTTTCTTTTTCTAATGGTATTGAGGATGGAACCCAGGGGCACTCAACCACTAATTTGGTTACATTCCCAGCTCTTTATTTTGAGACAAGGTCTCACTAAGTTAATTAGGCAGACTCAAACTTGCAAACCTCCTGCCTCAGCCTCCCTCTGTTGCTAGGAGGGAGGAATCACAGGAGCCGGACATGTACCTTCACACTCAAGTCTGCACCCTTATCATGAATTGATCTGGGAGATAATACAGAAGATCAAGCAGGCACTTACAATTAGACAATGAGAGTCTGAATCCTAACATCACCACATCCCATCTATTGCACTTTGGGTCAAATACTTAACCTCTGAACTTACAAGAAATGGGGATAATATCATTGTTAAGGGTTGGATCTAGATGTCCCCCAGGAACCCTATGTGCTGGGGTGTGGGGCTTTTGGAAGGTGACTGCACCATGGAGGAGTAGAGTGGGCTTGCTGTAAGGAGGTGACGCCTAGTTAGAGCGGGTCTGACAGGAAGGGTATCTTTCCCTCCACAATTTCCCCCCTCCCTCTCCGTCTCTGAGATGTGAGTAGCTTTTCTCTAGGGCAGATACTTCCACCATGCTATTTTTTGTGTTTGGACTAAACCTTCTAAAATTCAACCCAAGTAAGCCTCTCCTCCTTTTAAGTTGGAGATGGCAGGTATTCTTCCAGTCAAGAAGAAAGTGACTGAACAACCACCTACCATGATGCCCAGCATAGAAAATTAAGAACTGGGCCAGGAAATTAGCTCAGTGGTTCCAGCACCTGCCTAGCAAGCACAAGGTCCCTGGTTGAAGCACAAGGTCCCTGGTTCAATCCCCTGTAACCACACACCACAATAGCAGGTGGCTCACGCCTATAATCCCAGCACTCGGAAGACAAAGGCAGAAGGATTGCTGAGTTCCCGGTTTGCATGGGCTACATAGTGAGCTCTGGCCCAGCCTGAACTATAAAACAAGACTTGTCTAAAAAAAAAATTAAGAACTAACTGATGTAAGTAAAGCACTGGCCCAGTGAGGTTACTCAACAAGGCCACTCAGTTCCTCTGATTCAATTTCCTTTTCTTTAAGGCTAAAAATAGTAACACAGCCGGGCATGGTGGCTCATGCCTGTAATCCCAGCACTCAGGAGGCAGAGACAGGAGGATTGCTGAGTTCAGGGCTTGCCTGGGCTACAGAGTGAGCTCAGGGCCAGCCTGAACTACAAAGTGAGACCCTGTCTCAAAAAAAAAAAAATAGTAACACATCTATAACCAGTAAGCAACCTCTATGACAATTATGAAGGATGAATGTATTCATACACATCAAGTGCTTATGGCAGTACTTGACTCATGTGTTACTATTATTGAATTATTATCACTATTATCAAACTGTGGTAATTGGATCTAGCCAAGTAACTGTCTCCCATTTGGTAGCTACAGACATTCCTGAGGCACTATAGGACCATAGAAGTGCATCCTGGGGTTACAATTAGGGCTATTTTTTATTATGAAATCTGCATAACCAGTTTGCCAACCAAGAACAAAGCACACCCTCCCAACACAATAGCCCTTCCCAGACATACTGCAAATGTATGTAGCCATGGACATGAGACATGCCTCAGGGATGAGTTGGGCAACTATTCTGTTCATATCAGGTAAGACAACACATTGTGGCTACTTAAGTAGCAAGACCCTGAAAGATACTCAAGGGACCACGCAACAAAGTTCCATGATTCTGAACAGAAAAGCACACCCAGTCAGGTATTTACAGAATAATACTATCAAGCAAGGCTGAGTCCCCATATCTGCCAGGTTGTCTGTAAGTTTTCCAGTTCCATACCAGTTAATCCTTACAAGGACTTCGCATATGGGATACCATTAATGTCTGCCCTTTATACTAAGAAAATCAGACTCAGAGAGGTGAAATAACTCACTATATGTGGAGTTCAGTCCCAGGGTTAAACTTAAAATGCAAGGCCTAGAATCCCACACTGCCTTTGAAAATACTGGAGGGTTTTTAGAATATTCATTTTAGATATTTTTTAGATATTCAAACACACACACACACACACACACTCTCTCTCTCTCTCTCTCTCTCTCTCTTTCTCTCTCTCTCTCTTACTCTGTAGGTCCCTGTACCATGTTCATATATGTTGAGGGCCTCCAACATAAGAAAAGTAAGTGCGTTCAATTCTTGGCTGGTATATTATGAACACATAAAGGGAAAAAAATTTAAAACATTTACTACTTACAATTCCAAAACAATGTAATAATCTTCTGCATCAAAGAAGTTTTTAATCTTGATGATACAAGGCTAGAAAAAAGAAGTGGAAACAAAGAAAAGTAGTGAGAAAAAAACTCCCAAGGGCCGGAGGGTTAGCTCAGTGGTTCCGGCGCCTGCCTCGCAAGTGCAAGGTCCTGAGTTCGATCCCCAGTAACCACATACAATGCTGGGTGTGGAGACTCACACCCACCAGCAATCAATACCACATACCACAGTGCCGGGTATGGTGGCTCACGCCTGTAGTCCCAGCACTCGGGAGGCAGAGGCAGGAGGACTGCTGAGTTCCAGGCTTGCTGGGCTACATAGTGAGCTCAGGACCAGCCTGAACTACAAAGCGAGACCCTGTCTCAAAAAAAAAAAAAACTCCCAAAAGAAGAATCAGAAATGCCACAGAATCTGAGACATTTGTCCAGAGGGTCAGTCAGGCTAAGACCAGGCATTTGGTGCACTGTCTCTGGATGAGCTGAGGTTCAAGAAGGGGAGAAGGCAGGACAGAATCCAGATGACTCAGTGAGAACATGAAGAAACATTCCACCCCACTATGTCAGTGAGGATCTAGATCATATTTCCTATACAAGAATGCACTTTAAGGTCAGTGATTTAGTTCACTGGTGCCACACCTGCCTTGCAAGCACAAGGTCAAGTTCAATCCCCAGTACCAGGGGAAAAAAAAAAAAAGGCTGACCTTCCTACTAAAAGTGAAGGGCAGAGCAGGTCTCTTTCTACCTCCTTCCTCACTGACCCACAGCAGAGGCTCTCAAGGACCCTAAAGAAGTCTGATGGAGCCGGGCATGGTGGCTCACGCCTGTAATCCCAGCACTCGGGAGGCAGAGACAGGAGGATTGCTGAGTTCGAGATTTGCCTGGGCTACATAGTGAGCTCAGGGCCAGCCTGAACTACAAAGCGAGACCCTGTCTCAAAAAAAAAAAAGAAGTCTGATAGAAGGCATGGGGGGGCCCAGCCAGGCCATCAGACTACAAGGTTATTTGGCTCCAGATAATTGGAACCACAGGAAAATAAGACTATGTGATAAGGCTTCGCATTTGTCCAAGAGAAGAGAGATTCTGTAAGACCCTGTCCAATCTTTTGGATTGCCTGGGCTGCATTAAGAGGAATTGTTCTGGGCCACATATAAAATATGTAATACAGATAATATATACAAGTAATAAAACTTCCCTTTTAAAATATGTTTACTACAAGTTTTAAAAAAGAAAGCAAAACAATTGCAAGCCACACATTATACTGCTGTGGTAACAAGTTTAACTCCAAAGCCTATCTAGCTTATGGCCTCACAAACTCAGGAATTAATGAGGAAACTAAAGGAACCAATAAAAACAAAAAGAATCCAAACCATACTTTAACTTCTTCTTGTCATCTTCTTGAAGTAAGACACACTTTCTACTGAGACAAAATCATCATTGTACAAAAAATTTGAAAACAATTGGGGGGGCGGTTTGAACCCACTGAGCTACATACCAGCTCTGTCTTATTTTTAGACAGGGTGTCTCTAAGTCCCTAAATTGTCCAGGTTGGGTTCAAACTTGGAATCCTCCTGCCTCCAGGATAATAATTATTTATAGCCAGCAAAGATAACACCATTTGGTGAGATGTAAGGATAAGATGTTGCCATACTTATTAGATATTCTTGGTTCTATTTGGATTACACCAAATACAACATATGAGTTTCTATTTGTTCATTTGCAATGCTGGGGAGCAAAAGTGGGTCTCAAACACATGAGGCAAGTGCCCTCTCATTGAATTACATACCCAAAGCCAAAGGTATTTAAAAGTATTAAAATTCAAATGTATTAAAATTAGCATTGTCTTCATATACATGATCTGCTGACGAAGTCTACATGGCATAAACTTTGGTCAAAAGCTAAGTAAAAGCCAAGTATGGGGGCACATTCCTGTAATCCCAGCCCTTAGGAGAGGCTGAAACAGGAGGACTGACCACAAGTTTGAAGTCAGCCTGGGATGCATAGTGAGTTCAAGGCCTAGACTACATAGTGAAATCCTGTCTCAAAAACAACAAAACAGGGCTGGAGATTTAGCTCAGTGGTTCCAGCGCCTGCCTAGCAAGCACAAGATCCCTGGTTTGATCCCTGGTAACCACATACAACAATACTTGGCATGATGACTCATGCTCACCAGCAGTCAGCAGCACATACCACAATGCTAGGCATGGTGGCTCACACCTGTAATCCCAGCACTCAGGAGGCAAAGGCAGGAGGACTGCTGAGTTTGAGGCTTGCCTGGGCTACATAGTGAGCTCAGGGCCAGCCTGAACTACAAAATGAAACCCTGTCTCAAAAAGAACAAAAACCCAACCAAATAAGAACTAAATAGAAGTATCATGTAATTATTTATTCATGAAACATTTATAAAGTATTGTCTCTCAAAAGTTCCAAGCTAAATAACAGTTAGGTACATGTATGTGTACACCTATAGATACAAAGTAAAGAACCCAGGTTAATACTAGCTCTATGATATTGAAATAATTTACTCTCTTCTCATATTTTGAAATAAATTGAACTTATATATAAAATATATTTTACACGTACTTACATGATTCAGTTTTTTCAAAATTTCTATTTCAGTTTCCACGTTAAGAGCTGGGTCCTTTGATAAAGAGAATAGCAGAATTTATCAGTTACAATAATAGCCAATATCTTTAAAATATTTACAATTAAACTTAACTGAGTAAAGACTGCCTCAATTGAAACCAGGCTCTAATGATACAAAGAAACAAAGACCCAGAGGTCAATGAATTAAATCACTCTTCTTACTTTGCAAAATGCTTGACAAATTGTAAGCATTCAAAAAATAGCCAGGCGCTGTGCCAAGCTCTTTATGTATAATAATCATATTACATAAACCTCCTAATCCTCGATGAAGTGCACTGTGTAATTATTTCCATTTTAGACAAGGAACAACTGAGTCTCAGCGAAAACAAGGTACTCATCTCAGTTTCTGCTGCCAAAAGCAAGTATATTTCCACTGTATTCCTCTGTAACTGGCACCTTCTACCTCAGCTTCATCAGACGTACTTACATTCAAAAACATAGTAAAATAAATGAAGACCATGGGAAAGAAGGTCTTTAATTAAACTGTGTGAAGAAAATGTCAAGTGAAATTTCTAATGACTGATGATAAACAGGTTCCAGCTCCCAATACAGGCGAACATGTTCACTGAGACTCTGAAAGGAGGAAGCTCTGGGTCACTGGCTTTGTTCTCCAGCACAATTTCAAAAGACGAATCAAGTAACTCCACTTCTTGGGCAACACCCTCCATAAGCAAAGAGGATATAGAATTACAGTCATGTAAAATGGACTCAGCTAAAATCCCCAGATGTTTAATTTTAAAAGCCTGCCTCTTCCTGTAAGCCGTTAACTCTCATTAGCACATGAGGGTGTATGTACTCTGAAGATAAAGGGGTCATAAAGAGTCCACTATGATACGTGCAGTAAAATTAAGAAGTAAAATTCTACTCATAAGATTTTTTGATCTGGTAGATATTTTCTTTTCTAAATGGAAAGCAAACCAGAATCGCAGGGGAAAAGACCTACAACAAAGCGAACACAGAGAGGAAATTCCTCCTGCCATGTGAGAATGACATTGTCTAGGGGAAAAAAAAAAAATCTTTAAGGAATGTTCAAGTATAATAGCCAGAAACAACTGGCCGCAAAGGAAAATATGACTTAGAGGTTATGTTTTACATTACTTTCTTGGGTCATAGGTGCAAAGATCAACATAGTGGGCTACATCATCCACACAGTAAATGTGGATAATAAAAAATGAATAACTACTACATAGAAATAATTCAAATAACTTAACTTTGAGCTGAAGCTGCACTCACTGGTAAGAGTATTAACATAGCTTGAATGAATCCCTGAACTGGATCCCCAGCAGAATAGAAAAGAAAAAAAAAATCTACAAGCCATGAATGCTGGAATATTCATTTTTCTATCACCCAAAAGAGCAGTCATTAATTCACAATCACCTAAATGAATAACCAAAGAAATAGTGGAGTAAGTTATTAAAAAGTTGACACCATTCCTTTTTTGTAGATGAATATGTACAAATCTGTCTCCAGAATCACTCACAGCATTTGTACAGAGTTGAAGTGGCAGTTTCAGAACTGAAAGCAAAGAAGGAAAATGTAAGAAATGCAGCTGTACTCACACCTGTCATCCCAGCACTCGGGAGGCAAAGACAGGAGGATTGCTGAGTTCGAGTTCGAGGCTTGCCTGGGCTACGTAGTGAGCTCAGGGCCAGCCTGAACTACAAAGCGAGACCCTGTCTCAAAAAAACAAAAGAAAAAAAAAAGAAAAAGAAACACGGCTGTACTGACTTTCACGCTTGGGATCTTAAAGTTCCCCAAGGGCTAATTTTTTTTTTTTTTTTTTT